>JAJJWO010000197.1:0-88970 GCA_021655895.1 Fusarium sp. NRRL 66739
GTTGTTACTGCAAGAGGGAAACAACAGCCAGGATCGGCTATGGCAGTGAGCAAAATACAATGCCAAACGATACGATGGACTATTGACAGCGGATGACGCTGTGTTGCTATTAAACTTTAAGTGGGATAAGATATAAAACGAAATTCTACCGAGTGATATCCAAGAGACTGAAATTTCCCATATTAAATCACAGAAACCACCTCTTTAAAAATAATAATTAAAAATAAAAAAAAGGAAAAGAAAGTTATAATAATATTAAAACATAAGCAAGGCTATTATATTAAAAGGTAAAAACTTATAATATAATTCCATTCATTTGCAATTCGCTTTCTAATTAAAAATCATTTAAACATTTTCATGACAATGCTTGAGCGCGTAACAAACACCATACTCTAGGTCCATCTAGGTCCATCTAGGAGCGTTGGTGATAAAGGCCATCAGGATGCCGGAGATAAGACCAGCCGTGGGCACAGTGATGAACCATCCGGCGTAAATCCAGCCAACCATGCGCCAGTTGATGGCTCGCCAGTCACCGTTGCAAAGACCGACACCAACAATGGCACCAGTGATACATTGAGTGGTAGACACAGGGAGCTCTGTGATAGTTGGTTAGTCTCTGCTGTCTCATAGTGATTATGGTGTAACTTACTAAGACGGGTAGCCAGAATGATAGTGATGACAGATCCAAGCTCCATACAGAAGCCACGGGCAGGGGACATGAGAGTGACACGGTTACCCAGGTTTCGCATGATGTTATAGCCATATGTCCAGAGACCGATGACGATACCGGCACCGCCGAAAGCGAGAATCCAGAGAGGCACCTGGGCCTTGCCACCGTCGATATCGCCAGAGTTCCAGATCTGGAAGATGGTAGCATAAGGGCCGATGGCGTTGGCAACATCGTTGGCGCCGTGGACGAAAGAAGAGGCAGCAGCAGTCATGACCTGGAGGAACGTGTAGAGATACTCGGCGCGGTTGTCGAAGTGCTGGGCACGGGCGTGGATCTCTTCGACATCGCCAGCAACGACAGACTTCTCGCTCTGAGAGCTGACGATGTCCTTATCGACACCGTGCAGGACAGCGAACTTGATAGCCCACCAGATGAAGGCCTTGGAGTACCAGGGACCCTCAGGCTTGGGACCAACCATGGACTTGTGCTGAGGCGCTGCGGGCTCGACTGGCTCCTCAGAGTCGGTAGCAATCTTCTTCTCATGGCCAGCTTCAACGTCCTCGTTGTTGATGGCAGCGTTGCGAGCCTGGCGCTCTTCGAGCTCCTCACGGGTAAGGTGGCCCTCGTAGAAGTTGCGGACAACGCCCTGGAAGTTGGCAGGAGGAGGAGGAACAGGGCCGCGGCGGAGAAGCAGGGGACCGAGGAAGATGTGGTAGGCCTTGATCTGCCAGTCCTCCTTGATGATGACACGGTACAGCCAGGGAACAAGGAAGATGGTCATGAGAAGACCCCAAGCAGCACCAGCGGCGATGATGACACCGGGAATCTCAGCACCGGTGAGGTTGACCTTGTAGGAACCTCCCTTCCAGATGAGAAGCATGACAATGAGCGAGGCCGTGAGCCAGAAGTAGAAGGGGACGAGGATGAGGCCCTTGATGGCTGGGCTCTTTCGGAGAAGGACGCAGTACTTGGTGAAGGTGAAAAGGATGGCACCGAAACAACCGGAGAGCATAGGAGCGATGATCCAGGCGAGGAAAACCTAGAGAACAAGACGTGTTAGCAAAGTCTCTTGTAGATGGTAACGGGCTATGAGAGTCACTCACCTGAACAACACCCTGGGTGATCTGAACATTGCCATTGTCGTCGTAGCCAACCCAAGTGACACCGCTGCCTCCAAGGGCACCGATACCCATGCCGAGGACACCACCAAGAATAGAGTGAGTAGTAGAAACGGGGAAACCAAAGCGAGTGGCAAAGGTGAGGTAACTGGCGGAAGCGATAACGGCGCAGACCATGCCCAGCATCAGAAGAGCAGGGCTGTCGGCGAAGGCGTCGACGTCGACGATCTGTGTTCGAATGGTGTCGGCAACTCGACCACCAACACCAAGGGAACCAGCAAACTCCATAACACTGGCACCCATCATGGCCTGCATGTAGCTGACTGAGCGGGAGGAGACTGACGAAGCCCATGAGTTGGCGACATCGTTGGCACCGATGTTCCAGGCGTCGAGGAAGGCAAAGATTGTGCCTACCGCGAACAGGTAGTCGTACTGAGATAGGACGGCCATTGTTGCGGTGCTCCTCTGTGAGAGAGATGTAGAGAAGAGGATGAATGGAAGAATGTGTAGGTGGCTTGGGCAGACGGATCGAAATCAGTCGCACAGGACATATACATATATATAACCTCCCTGGTGGAGAGAAGCAAGAGTCCAATGAGAAGACTAAATGTCGAAACGTGGAATGCTGATTTACTCGCACCCCAGAGGTAGGACATCGCCAAGACTGTCTCCAGAAGAAAATTCTAGCCAGGATGGCTAACCCGGCTTGCCACAGATTCTCGAATGCCAAGAGTGCGCGTAGGATCAGATGCCTCGGTCACCAAGAATGGCTGAAGCACCCACTCAGCCCTTGCACCTGTTGCTTGCATTGTCTGAGCTAAGTTGATATATGATACTGTAAACGGTGATGAGCTACATAGTACATTGACATACACATCCCATCCTGTTCCTGCACAGCTTGCTACTCATGTCGATACCGAGGGCGTTCAGAACTGAAACTGGGGCTGCGGATCCTCGAAGAGCTATGAGGTGGACACAGGTTTAAACTACGGAGTAAGCTTGTAAAGTAACCTTGTTTTTACACCCAGCGTTGCAGTCTGCCACTGTCGATCATGTTCGTAAATAGATACGACATTGCGTGTAGCAAGTAGGTTGATCAGCTCTGGGAAACACGGCATACGGCGCACCGAGAATACAGCAAATATAGCAGCACGCGACACATGTCCCAAACAGTCACCGATGCTGCAATCATGCTGCTGCAGATAGCTAGCTGGGCAGGGACATGGGCCGGCAATACGCCAAGCACGGTAGTCAGCCACTCAGCCAAGCAACCCTCCACAGATAGACCCGGAGGGGAGCGAGAACTGCGGTAGACAGCTACCTAGCTTTGTGGAGATTTCATGAATTTGAACACAGCATCCCCAAGTCTGTGCTTGACAGCTGAGCCATCAACGTTCTCACCCGTGGGAGATATCGACACCACGCACGAGTGGACAGTCTGCCCCAGGTCCCATTTCCAAGGGACCTTTTTTGCAGCGCAATATGCGTCAAGGATGCAGAAGCACGAGCACGCGAGCAATGCCTCCGTTTGGCCATGGCTAAATTTCGAGCATCAACGAAACGTCGAGCTACCGTAGCAATTGGCCAATGGGACAGGCACCATGCGCTCAATCTCGGTGCCCTAAACGGGAAAAGCTTAACTGATGGACCCTTCAGCAACTTTATCGTGGATAAAGCCAAGCAGCTTGTACCGTTCAGGCTTAGATCAGCGGGTATGAGCCATGCCAAGCCTTTCGATGCGGGCTCGACAGGACCAATGAGAAATGAGGATCTCTACACGTGGAAGACATAAATGCAAGATTGGCTGAGGCTCAAGAAACACGCACACGACCTCTTGCCCCGCTCGTGGGGGCATCTTTTGGATCTCGACTTCGATTGCGGTAAGTATCCACGCGAGGTTTTCCTCGGTCGGTCAAGTTGCGATATCTCAGCGCAGTCTACTCCCACGTGCTTTGAAAGAGGATCGAGATGGTCGTGTGACAGATAGCTTGTTTGGTATCTAGCCACTCGCCACCAAAGGGTGAGTTTACGTCTGTGGTAAAGAAGATTCGTGACATGCCAAGAGAGAAACTGACAAATTCTTTTCAGTTGAGGCAACTTATCTTGCAAATCCCAACCTCGTCAATCAGATGGCTCATAAACTCTGACTAGAGCTACTTGACAATAGACATGAAGCCAGTTGCCACAGCCATTAGTTTCTTAGTTATATTTCAATCTTGAACACACTGGACACCGCATTTCAGATTTCAGGCGCAAGCGAGGCGAGGCATAGGGTAGCCATGAAAATATATAAGACAGAGTAGATGCCACAACAAGCCACGAACTAGCTAAGCTTTAAACTATACTAGCTTTCGGGATTTAGGAAGGCAACTAAAGCAATTCAAAAGCAATTTTCTCAGAAGTCTATCGTCCTAAAGCTCCTATCTCAAGTTCTTTATCTACGCAACAGTACGTGGAGTAGCACAAGCTGCCTAATACGGTAAGGCTTCAACTTACAGCAAGGTAATAGCATTTAATTGGCTCGGCTAACAACGGCCCTGCAGCCACCCAACGGGAATAGCCGCCCAAGTGGAGACAGAAATTTCCTCTCCACCAAAACCCCGTATCACGACTTGATAAGTATCATTTCGAAAGCGACTCTCCAACAAGCAACAAGCGTAATTGGTTTAGTGGTAAAATTCTCCGTTGCCATTCGAGCAACGTCGGGGAGCCCTGGGTTCGATTCCCAGATTACGCATTACAAGGCGCCGCACGGCGTCTGAAAACTTTTGCATGCAACCTGTACATTTTTGTTCCTGACATATTATACCTGTTCCGCAGCGCCCAAACACAACACAATGTCTTCCTAAGCAACAGACCCAGATCTCTCCTCGTGACCAATCTTACCCTCTGCAATCTTCTCCTCATCCAGGGTTCGTTCCTGAAGACCAATCTCTGCTTCATAGAACACGTCGACTACCTTCTTGTAGGACGGGACAAAGTTGACACAGATAGGGTATGACCACGCCGCAACAAAGAACATCATGGGCACAACCATGGAAATGCCAATGTTGTGCATGTCTGCGACGGCTCCCGTAAGCGGTGGAACACAAGCACCTCCAATGACACCCGCAATGATAAATCCACTTCCTCGCTTGGTGTGTCGTCCAAGACCCCTCATACCAAGAGCAACAATGGTGGGGAAGCAGATGGACTCGAAGAACATGACGACGTAGAGAAACGAGATGCCGGCAGTCTGGCCATGAACAATCGGAGGTCCAATGAAGATGATACACATGGTCAGGAAGACTAGGAAGACCTTTCGCGGCTTGAAGAACTTCATAAGAAGGGTGCCGAAGAAACGACCGACTGTAAAGGCTGCCTGCGCGCCAGCAAAGAGCTTGGCACCAGTCGAGCTGGATGTGTTGTTGCGCATCTCAACAGCGTAGTTGATGAAGAAACTTGCAATGGCGACCTGTGCGCCTGTGTAACAGAACTGAGCAAACGATGCATGGAACAGCTTGTACTGCTTGTAGAAGGGTTTTTGATCGGCTTCAGAGTGAGTCTCTTGAGCTTGAAACGCCATATCTACTCATCGTTAGCAAGGCCACGCTGACTGGAAGTGTAGGCAGACATACCGGCATCGGTGATCTCGGGGATCTTGGAGATGTAAAAGAGAGAGGCAAGGAGCAAGACGAAAACAGCGATGGATAGATACACCCACTGCACATTGGCCAAGGCCGCGCTGTCGTCGAGGTTGTTGAAGAAGACATATGAGCCGAGCACGGGGGCGATAACCGTGCCAATGCCGTTGAAGGCCTGAGAGATGTTGATTCTGATTTCCGAGTATCGAGGGGGACCACAGACTGTGCGTGTTAGTGACATGTACGCAACTGCGAACAGGTTGTTGTCATACCAGTGATGAAAGGGTTTGCAGCCGTCTCGAGAGAGCCGAGTCCGTTTCCAATGATGAAGATTGACATGCAAAAGCCAGCAAAAGACTTGGCCTTGATGCAGGGGATAGCGATCAACGCTCCGACAGCATAAAGGCAAAGGCCCCAGATAAAGACGGCTTTGTACGAGTAATGACGGAGAATCCATGCAGCGTGTCCCAGAGACGCAAGAGGATAAGCACTGAAACATGATTAGTTTTCTGTTCAAGACTTTCTGGGTAGCATCTCATGTTGCATACCCAAAGTAAGCTGCCTGCAAACCCGCTGATCGAGCGCGGTCGATGTGCAGAACCTCCTGAAAGTGCTTGTTCAGCGTGTCAAGAAGGCCATAACTGAAGCCCCAGAGGAAGAAGAGCACAGTGACAAGGGCGATGGGCCAGATGGATTCCCTGAGGGAGAGCTCGGCGGCTCTAGTGACTCTCTTATCCGAGACCTTTAGAGAGCGGTCCTTGAAGAAATTCTTGACGCCCATGGTGAGAGGGTAGTTTAGTTAGGCTTCACCGAGTCAGTGTAGCAAGAGATCTGCATCAACGCCCCGAGAGAGACGAGGGAGGAGGATGGTTATAAGCAAGGTTATACCGCCAGCCCCTCACTGAGACTCGGGTGATGCAGGCCCGACCTAACATGGATGTCATTGATAGTTGAAGAAGACGGTAGCATCATGAAAGATGCCGTAACCTCGTTGGGTAATGAGAAGGTCGAGTCAGTACCCACAATTACGAGTTGGCCATGTTGGAGAAACCTGGGGATTGCGGGGGAGGGACCCAACGAGGTGAGGTGATTGGTGATGAGAATGGACGGTGGTTTTGCCTAAATTGCGGTAGTGAGATGACCCGAAGAGGAGGGATCGTCCAGCGGCCGTATCGGTAAGGAATAGAGTTTGTTGTAGAGGCGAGGTTGTTTCGAATATGTTATTGCAGCTACTAGTCTAACCATTATAATTGCTCTTCTTCTCCAGTGTACTACGTAGATACGGTTGAATATATGCTTGTATACAAGATATGGTGATAGTGTCGATCGGCATCGTTCTTGATTTCTAGAATGCGGGGAAACGAATCCAAGCAAGGCTGCACATGCACAGGATCCAGGTGAAATCCTCGGACCGGCACACTGGGCTTGCTTGTACTGCTGACGGCTTCATATGTTTATATTTCCATCAATAAGAGTGAATATGCATTCACCTCGGCAACGTCCGTGCTATAAAGCAAAATGCTAAAACACGACATCTTTTATTATCATCTGCTGACTTTGACTCCAACAGAAACCAGCCTATTTGATTTAGTTTATACCCAACACCCCTGCTAATATTCAGAATCATGAATTAGCGATTCGATTTCTCCGACTCGCTTCATAGGCGTTTCACATGTAAGCTATATTATCCACCTTCTTCTTTCGGGCATTTCTTTGCGCATCATCTTTGAAAACCTTGAGTGTCATTCATCTCTTTTGGCCGTTTTAACCGGCGACGTTATATTGAATGCATAAGCCGCGCCAACTCGGGCATTTAAGCTCTCTCTGTTGTGCGCAGTCTGCAGTGTCTGGCCGATATGAATAAGCAGTAGAGCCAAATCTAGGTAGCTGCCAAGACATTTAGCTCTATCAGATCATCAAGATTAGATTGTTAGACCATATACACATGTAGCATCGCCAGAACAAAGTCTCTTGACAAACGCCGTGTCCGTAGCGCAAGTGATTCTATCTCCAAGCCCCCAAAACAACACCCACTCATGTTCCATTACGCCTCCGACCACCTCTAGAACTCCTATCCACATGCCCTTTCAACACCTTTCTCGTCTCGACCAGACTCCTCTTGTGCTTGCTCTTGGCTTTGCCCATCGTCATAAAGATGTTCTTGTTGCGCTGCTTCTCCTTGTTGCTTGTACTCTTGCCCGCAGCCTGCATCTTGGACTTGCGGATGGCCTGTGTGCTCTTGTGCTCCTCGCGGTCTGGCTTGCCCTCCTTGGCGAGCGCAACACGCTCCTCCTTGGTCAGCTTGCGCAGACGGGCTGGGGCCTCGATCTGCTCCGCTGTTAGGCCGTCGTCGCGGTGACGGTCCTCAAGCTCCTGCTGGCGCTTGCGGCGGTTGCCCATGGCCTTGTCGACTGAGGCCGACATCCGAAGTTCTTGAAGCTTGGCTAGATCGGCGGGTGTAAGGATAGTTGTGGTGGCAAGCTTGGAGATGCGCTCAATCTCGGCCTCCTTTTCCTCCTTGTCCTTCTTGGACTGCTCGTCCTCCACTTCATCCTCGTCTGTCTTTAGTTTCTTGGATGCAGGTTCGTCTTCGTCGTCCTCTTCGTCAGAAGAGTGATAAACGTTGATCCAGTCGCCTGAATCGCTGCTGTCGTCAGAGTCAACCTCCCACTCATCAGACTGGTTTCCGTCTTCCTCTTCCTCTTCATCGCTTCCGACGTTCTCAGGGAGACCCTTGGCAAGTCGCTTTCGCTTCTTCTCCTCCTCCTTCCACTTCTCCAGTAGTTCCAAGCCCTCGATACCACCGGCATCCTCCTCACCAAACTTGCGCTGGGCCTGGATGCCAGCCTTCAGATTGATGGTGGCATTCTTACCACGATCTCGCTTCTTCAAGAGCTCTGCACCGACCTCTCGGTACAGCGACAAGAGACCCTTGGCGGCCATCATGACACCCTTGTCCTTGCTCTTGCGGTATTGGACCAAGTCTTGTAGCAAAGTGTCTGTCATGGCTAGGGGCTGACGCGCGCAAATCTCACGAATAGAGTTTAGACCAGCAGCGGCAACTTCAGCAGCCGAAGCTTCTGAGACGAATTCGTTTGCAATCTTCTGGATTAACGGCTCCAGTACATCCGGAGGCACCAGATTATGCACTGCTTGCGCCAAAGAAGCCAAGAAAGACGTGACAGACTGTTGCCGAGGAGTAAGGAACTTGATGAACCAGGAGTAGAGCGCCACAATTGTTAGCTTGTGTAGACCAACGAGTCGAGTAACCAGTTGCACCACTAGAATCTTGGTATCGAGAGATAGCTTGGCCTTGGTGTTTTGTAGGTGTTTCGAAAAGAGCTCTTCGGCAAAGTTCTGAGGGTCGTGGAGGAGGTGTAGAGCAGAAAAGTTAAGAGGGTGAGGCTTGGTCTTCTTTTTCTCGGCACGCTTCACCTTATCGACAGCCTTGTCGTAGGCCTTTTTCGACTTCTTGGTCTTTTTGTTGATGCCCATCTGATGCTTGACCTGGCTCAGATCAACCTCCTCGTCACTGCTCTCATCCTCGAGCTCCTCTCGTTCCTTGTCTCCTCCCAGGAAGAAGCGAACGGCGCCGACCACGACCTTCTCATTGTCGGAGAGACAGGCCTCCTTCATGACGTCTACGGGCTTCGCATCGGTCCAGAACTGCCTCTTCCACATCTCGCGGGTGATCTTGATGGCCCAGATAGCTCGCGGCGAGGATCGGTCGGCGGTCACGAGGTTGTAGAGGACGGTTTGGACGGTGCGGTTGAGGGGATGGTTGATGGACTTTGTGTTTGAGTTTCGCAGGTCGCTCAGGATCTTCTGGAACAGAGTTTCTCGTAGAGTTTTGCTGGGCGATGCCACAAGAATCGGGAAAAGCGTAGTGAGAACGCTGGTCGAGTCGATGACTTCTTTGCGGCGCAGCAGGATCAGACTTCCCACAATCTTTTCTCGTAGCTCAGGGTGCAGAACAACATGATGCTGGGTAAGAATGGCCTTGAGGTCGTCGGGAAACGTCTCGGTCTCCTCCTTGTAGCAATCGGCGACGTGAGCGATTAGATCGATGATATTGTGGAAGGACTCGACCGAGTCGGCGGTCGCTGTGGCCGGAGAAACGAGGAAGATCTCGCGCTGTGCCTCATACTGTTCCCATTGTTTTAGAAACTCCTCCTTGTATGATCTAGTATCTCGAGTTAGCGATCGATGGCGCTGCTTCAGAGATTGGACGGCCTACTTGGGATCGCGACGGATCTTCTGCTGGAGACTCGCGCTGTAAATATTGTCAGCTTCTGGTGATGTCAAGCCGCGGGAATAACGCGCTATAGACATACAAGTCAGCGTCCAGCTTCTCGAGCGCAGCGACCTTTCGTTTGACCATGGCGATGTCGAGGTCAGCGCAGTTGTTGTTAGCGGGGGATGGTGATTGTACTTCTTTTTCCAGCCAAAAAGAAATTT
This sequence comes from Fusarium sp. NRRL 66739, assembly GCA_021655895.1. Classification (NCBI taxonomy): domain Eukaryota; kingdom Fungi; phylum Ascomycota; class Sordariomycetes; order Hypocreales; family Nectriaceae; genus Fusarium; species Fusarium sp. NRRL 66739. The sequence continues at coordinate 9,870 of JAJJWO010000197.1, forward strand.
TGGGACTTTTTCTGGCTGATAAGATAAGCTCAACTCCACGCGGAATCTGACCGCGATTCTAACTTGGGTCTAGAATGGCTTGGCACTATTAACGTCGTTATGAATGAATTAATTCAGGTGATTTAGACATCTTCTTTTCCCCAGCGTAACTTGTGTAGTCACTTGAAGAATATCTTGTATCAACTCCAACATCCAATCCCTATCATCCAGCACACATCACACACGACCCAAGATATAAGAGACAGGTAACTTTTATTAAAGGAATGGCTACCTGAAACGATTAAAACATTGTACCTAATCCCTGCTCAATCCAACGTGAGACGCTCCATAAGAAACTCCTCCACCTACTGGGTTGAGCACTTGACTTGTATGCCTATTATTGACCATGCCGTTCTTCCTGGTCAGGCATATCCAAACTCGGGCGTTTATTCCTCGTGCTTGTGAGAATCATGCTTGTGAGACTCGTGCTTCTCCTCAAGCTTCTCCTCGACGTTCTCGACAAGCTTGGCGGCAGCCTTCTCGACAGCCTCCTCGATGGCCTTTTCCAACTTGGAGTCGTCGTAGTCGTAGCTGCGCTTGTCCCACTTGTGGTGTCCATCGTCGGTATGATGATCCCACTGGTGCTTGTGCAAGTCAGCATCAAAGATGTGGACGACGGCCCATCTGAGGATCAGCTCAATACGCTCGTTGAGGATGTACTCGATCACCCTCCTGGACCTCTTGGCAGAGGTAGATGTCGCGAGGTCGCCGAGCCTCTCCTGAACCTCCTCGAAGAGCTTGTCGCCAAGCTTGACGACAGTTTCCTGAGCCTTGAGGATGATCTTGTCAACCTTGTACTTGTTGGGTTCCTCAAAGCCGTTAAGCTTGGTGACCAGGTGAACAATCTCCTTGATTTGCTTGGCCACGACGTAGCTGAGGACCTCCTCAGTCTTCTTGGCTGCTCTCATAGCATTGATCCTGTTCTCCATGCTGGCCCCGTTGACAGCCTTGCGGAGAGTCTTGTCGACGGCAGAGCTGACCTCCGTCTTGGCGTTACTGATATACTTGTCAATCTTGGCACTGTTGAATTTCTCATCGCCCTTGTCCGCGTGGCTCTTGGTCGAGTCATCAAGATCGTAATGATGCTCAGGTAGAACATCACGCTTATGGGGGCCGAAAGTCCTGTCGACGCTCTTGGAATAGAGTGCGTCCGCCTGCAGGAATTTCTTCACGTCTTCAAGGTGATCGTGGAACGGATTCTGCCCCTTCTGATACTCAGTCTTCTTTTCGTGATTTACCCATACAGGACGCTTCTCCTCAGAAGATTCCTCGTGGTGACCATGGTGCTTCTTCTCAGAGGGCTCCTCATGGTGGCCATGGTGCTTGTGCTCATAGTGACCACCGTGGTGCTTATGCTCAGAGGGCTGGTGGTGCTCATAGTGGGCGTGGTGCTCCTTGGAGGGCTCCTTGTAGTGGTAGTTCTTGTGCTCGTAGTGACCGTCGTGATGCTTCTTCTCGGAGGGCTCCTCGTGATGGTGGTTCTTGTGCTCATAGTGACCCTCACCGTGGTGCTTGTGCTCGTGGTGGCCGCTATGGTGCTTGTGTTCATAGTGACCATCGTGGTGCTTATGCTCAGAGGGCTGGTGGTGCTCATAGTGACCATCATGGTGCTTCTTCTCGTAGTGGCCATCATCGTGATGCTTCTTCTCATAGTGGCCGTCGTGATGTTCCTTCCTGTACTGGCCATCATCGTGATGCTTCTTTTCGTAGTGACCGCTGTGATGCTCTTTTCTGTATTGGCCATCATCATGGTGCTTGTGCTCGTAGTGACCATGGTGGTGCTCCTTGGAAGGCTCCTCATGATGGTAGTAGTGTTCCTTCTCAGAGGACTCCTCGGTGTTACCATGGCTGTTCTTCTTCTCGTAGAAAACGTGGAATTGCTGCTTCTCAGAGGATTCCTCGTTGTGACCGTTGTGGTGCTTCTTCTCGTAGGAAACATGGTGATGCTTGTCAGAAGGCTCCTCATGGTGCTTCTTCTCATAAGAACCCTCGTGATGGTTCTTCTCCTCGTGCTTCTTCTTCTCGGCGTAATCTTCATGATGATAGGGAAGTTCATGGACGGGTCTCTTCACGAACTCAACATAGAAGAAATGTCGATGAGCCTGACGCAAGAGCCTGTGGTAAAGACCTTCTTCGCCCGAATTGGCAAACTTCTCGAGGAGCGCGCGGACACCAGAGACATCCAGATGCAGGACATTTGACTTGTAAACGAAGGTAACAGGCTTGTAGGCGACCTTATCGTCCTGGAATCGCTTGGAATGGTGATGACCATGGTGGTCGTGATGGCCATGGCGATGATCATGATGCTCGTGATGATGGTGGCCATGACGATGTCCGTGGTTGTGTCCATGGTGGTGATACTCATGATGGCTGTGGCGATGCTTGTGATGATGATCATGGACGTGGTCGTGATGGTGGCCGTGGCGATGTCCGTGGCGGTGTCTGTGGCGGCTCTCCTCACGGTGCCTGTCCGTCTCGCTGTCGTTATCGGGATCATCGTGATGCTTAGCAGATCGTCGAACGTGGTGGTGGTAGCCATCGTGGTGATGGAATCCGTCGTGGTGCTCGCCGTGACGGTGTCCATGAAGCTCATGGTGACCGTGGCCATGGTTGTGATGCTCAACATGGTTGTGTCCGTGGTTGTGTCCATGGTTGTGTCCGTGGTTGTGTCCATGGTTGTGCTCGTGGTTATGCCCATGGTGGTCATGATGGTGGTAACCATGCTTTCGGAAGAAGTCATCAATGAAGGTGTCAACCTTGTCATGGTGGTTGGGATCATGGTGGCCGTGATGATGGTTGGGATCATGGTGGCCGTGGTGATGGTTAGGATCATGATGATGGTTGTGGTTTCCATCATGATGGTGGCCATGATGGTGGCCATGATGGTGGTTGCGATCATGATGCTCCTTGTGGTGGTGGTTATGGTGCTCATCGTGACGATGCCTGTGATCGTGGTGCTCCTTGTGGATGTGACCATGTCTGTGACCGTGGTCGTGAGAGTGACGGTGGCCATGATCATGGTGATGCTTGTGATGATGCTCATGGTGGTGCTCGCTCTTGTGCTCACTCTTGGGGTCATGCTTGTGCCTGGACAAGTTGTTAGCTATGCCTGGATAATTTGCAAGATGGGTTGAATACTTCTTCTTCTCCTCCCCATTCTCCTCGTTCTCTTCAGCCTCAGCCTCCTCCTCTTCGTTTTCCTTCTCGCGCTTGTGCCTGTGCTCGTGCTTGTGCTTCTTCTCTTCCTCAGAGTTCTCGGAGTTGTTCTCGGAGTTCTCGGAAGACTCGTTCTCGCCTTCGTCGTTGGACTCGATCAGCTCGATCTTGCGCTCCTTGTAGCTGGGTAGCGTTAGTACCTGGTGCAGTAGGTATTGGAGGACAGCGGTACTTACTCCTTGCATTCAGAGCAGGCGTAGGTGAGAGTGAAGTACTTCTCATCGACCTCAGCGGTGCGACTGTAGAGCTCGTACTTCTTGTGACCGTGGGCAATGACAGCCTTGATCTTGATGTACAGACGCCAGCCGCCGTTGCCGTCGATGGGGCACATCTCCTTGTAAGAGCCGCCATCGGTGAGGGAGAAGTAAGGGATACGGCACTCGACCTGCTTGTAGTCGTGCTTGGCCTTGCAGTGGTCGCTCTCCTTGCCGTACTTGAAGGAGTCCTCAGTGGGAGGTCGACCGCGCTCAACGTACACAACAACATCCTCGAACTTGTAGTGCTCGATGTGCTTGAAGTTGACGACGAAGGAATTGTCCTTGAAATCAAAGTGGACCTTGCTCAGAGCCTCATGGGGAGCGCAGTGAGGAGAGTCAACGCAGAGATCCCACGAGTTGCCAGGCTTGTAGTCGTTCTCGGGAAAGACAAAGGTAGCCGGGTTGGGAACCCACTTGTTCTTGCCATGCTTTCCACACCCGTCAAGGGAGTTAGAGCCAGAGCCCTGCTCTCCTTTTCCGGCGTCAAGCTTGAAGTAGTCAAGAGACTCGTAGGCAACAACCCCGAGGGCGCCCTGGAGGGCATAAAAGAGGGACGTTCTCATCTTCGCCTCAGGAATCAGGAGCGAAAGTGAGAAGGAAACGAATGAGGTGGGAAGTTGATCTGTTTGGCATAACCAAATCCTCGAGGTCGTCTTGGGGTATTTGTATCTTTCCTTGCTCGATCACAAGACGGTCAAGTTTGTTAGAGGAAAGAATTTGTGAATGGGAGGCTGGAAGAGACGAATCACTAGATGGCGGAATTCTGAGTTTTCGTCTTCGGCGGATAAGGGGTCAAGCTTTTGGTGGATGTAGGTTATGCGGAGATGTGGAAGTGATTTGAAGCCGATGACGATAACGAACCTGTAACTCAAATTCGAGAGGAGATGGGGACTGCTGAGCAACAAGGCCATGCATATTTCTGCAATAGCAAAGATAGGAGAGTCCTAGAAAGGACTTGGACATTTGATTCTGCTGATAAGAACAACTTCCTGATCAAAGTAAATGAAAAACACTTAAACTTCACAAAGGCCAGCTCATCCACCACTCCCAGACCAAGCGTTTTCGATGTGATTGTATGCATGCCCGGCAGGTAAACGTCAGAGAACAAGCTGATGCTTTCGTGGCAGGCTGGGAATATACTTGTGAGTAATTATCGAGCCATGTGGCGGGTTGCATGCTCAAGCACCTCATTCAGAGCCGCTCTGATTAAGCCATCGTCTTTTTGCAAGAGGTGAAAGACGTCCATAGCTCGAGTGGCTGGTCAACAACGTAGTGCAAAGTCCTATTGAGCGGTGACACATAATTAGTCATCGATAAATCGTGTGGTATTTCGATAGAGTCTGTCTAGATGGCTGGTTCGGTCCGGCTTAGAGCTTGGTTCGAGATACATCGAATCTAGTTGTGGACGAGTACACAATAGATTGTGGGCTAGGACGGTGGCCTGCCGAGACTATGCTGGAGTTAATCGACCGAAATCGGTAGCAATACTTGCTGCATTAACCTTTGAGCCTAAAAAAGGGATAATTTGTTGGGAAACGATTATAGGTTGAAGCAAGTCGAATAAGGAGGTTAACCAAGAGTACCTGGATAGCCTCTTATTACTGTGAACGGGAATCACCGAGTAGTAAGCGTAATAGAGCGGCTTCTGAGAGGAAATACGATGACGGATTCACATGTTGATGATGATGATGTTGTTGTTGTTGATGGAGAATTGAGGCTCAGCATGACAGGACGTGGGGTTATCCCCGTGGGGCGTTACATAAGTCGGAACTCTCGTTATGCAGATAATCTTGACAAAGACAACTAGAATAGGACACTGATGAGTATCAGTTTTAAGCTTTAGAAGTAGGCCTAGGGTATTGATTGTTACTCAGACCTTAAGTTTCAGGGATGAAGTAAAGTATAGAGAACTGCACGCAACTCATTTTGCATAGTGTTGTGAGATAAGGGGATAACGATTAACGGACATACGAAGTAGACTACCAATCTAAATTCAAAAACAATCTTTATTGATCTGCACTAAAAGAAATTCTTTCGTCTAGGACTTTGGTCGTCCTGAAAGCTAGCCTTATCTCATGTCCCCAATATCAGCGCGTCCTATCCCATATAAGCTCAGCTTCCTGCAACATGCAAATTCGTTCCTCTCAATGATCAAAAGGATTTTGCTTAGTTATTCTGAAAAGTCAAATATGCTGGGACTATCCAATCGATTACGCCATGCGCTCAGGCGTGGCAGTCTCAGAACGTCGACCAAAGCGTGCTGCGAAAAAGTCACAGATGCCGGTCCATGCATAGAGCATCATGCTCATGGTTCCAAAGATGAAGAAAGGTACGAGGGTATAGGTGGCAAAATCTATAGAAAGTTAGCATCGGTCTTGGCTCAAGAGGGTGTAGGACCACTTACAGACAAATCCGCCGGAGCGCTTTACCACGTTGTAGAGCTCATTGCGCATAATGCTCTCTGCGCCCTGCTCCCACTTCCAGGGGCCGACCATGCGGAACTTGGTGTTGAAGTTGGAGCCCATGGCCCAGGTGTAAAAGACCTTGAAGCCTTTCTTCATCACGCACAGGGCCTTGGGGGCAGAGCCTATGTCAAGCGCAAGCTGGTAGGCGTAGCTCTCATGGTCGACAGCTCGCTTGGTCTCAAAGAAGCTGTAGCCGCCGCGGGAGTGGAGCTGATAGTCTAGCTCATACGAGTCGAGAGAGTTGGGGTCGCGAGTGCAAGGCACCTCGTTGGGATACTGGTGCTGGAGGAGACGAAGAACCCACAACTGGGCCTGGAGCTCGGCGAGGGGAGGAATGGCACCTGGAACTGTTAGCTGAGATGTATACCTAGTTTGAATGAAGAGACTTACCAATAGAAGGGCGAACAAATCCAATAAAGCCCAGAGATACATCTCCCTCCTTGTAGATGCCTCGAACATTGGCCTGCGGAACGCTTGGGTATTCATTATCCAAGAAACGGAATTCTCGAGTGTAGCCAGTCGCGAATACCAGAACGTCGGGCTTGAGCTGCTCCCGAGGGAGGATAGGGTCGCTCGGAGGCTGGTTCTCAAAATGCATGAGGCCATCGCTGTCGATGCTGTCAGGCCAAGTTACCACGTCGATCTTCTTGCCGTCGGTATCTTGAATCTCGACGTTCATCAAGAAGGTTCGGATACGGTTTCCCCACGAGTTGGATCGCTTTCCGACGTTCATGTAAGGAAGGGCTTTGTCAGACTTGCACAAAGGAACTAGATCTGTTAGCTGGTATATTTTAGTAGTATTGGGGTTTGTGACTTACTGGCGTCCATGTACTTTCGAGATGCAGTCATCTGACCAACCCACTGATCAGGCCCCTCTTCAGTACCAGAGATTAGAGTGTGCATTCTCTTGATCCATCGGTCGTAGTAAGTCCAAAGCAGCTGGCTGCTCTGAAGCTTGGGGTGGACGTATGCGGTGTCGAACAAACTGGCGACCGAAGTGTCAACAGGCTTGTTAGGAACACTGGGCGGTGCGAAGCCCATGACTGAAGGCATCGGAATGATCTATATATTGTTAGCCAATAAAAGTATAGAAGAAACAAACAAAGACATACCTTTGGTGCACAAAAGAAGCCATCGCGATGGCAAAGCGTGACTGACTTTGCCTCCGAAGTGACGGCAAGGTACGCGAGATCCATGCCAGTTTCGCCAGCCCCCATGATGTACACATTCGTGTCCTTGCCAAACTGAGCTCGAGACTTGAGGTGAGAAGAGTGGATGACCGAGTTGACTCGTTCAATCCCTTCGATGTGAGGAATGACAGGGTTGACGTTGATTCCGCTGCAGACAGCTACGGCATCGCACTCCCACTCAAAGGGACCAGACTCGCTGTTCAAGTTCAGGACGTGGCCGATGTTGTCAGGACCACGGCGGACACTCTCGACCTTGGTGTTGCACTCGATCAGAGGCCAAAGGTTGAAGTTGGTGGCATAGTCCTTGAGATACTGAACGTAGACCTGCGGAGTGACGAAATCAGGGGTATCGACGGGGAGACGAAAGTCGGAAAACGCAGTCAGATACTTTGAAGAAACGAGCTATAAGACAGTTAGCATGTGGTGTAAAACTAAAAGATATAAGAACATACCTCAGCATCTTCGTAGACGCGATAGGCAAAAGTGCCGCCGACCTGAGCTTCAGCTTCAAAGAGTCGGACCTCGATAGGAGGGATAGGGAAGTATTCGTGGGCATGAGCGAGAAATTTCAGGGTAGCCAGCCCAGCTGGTCCACCTCCAATAACAGCAAACTTCATATTGTTATTTCTTGCAAGTAGCGACGATAGCGAGGTTCCAAGAAGAGATGGTTTGATGATAGCAAGGCGAAGTTGATGAACCAAAAAGGTGGAAGATGTTTGGTGGCTGGTGAGGTTGAGGGAGAAAGGATGAAGAAGCGAAGAATAGAGATTTAGATATTTATACGCTTGAAGAAAACTGTTATTATATTATGGCAGATGCCGCAACTGTCTGGCAGTGCCAGTTGTTCATAGCTGGCAGAACAACTAACACTCACGTAGAATGTCTATGTTCCCTATCTATCAGGGTAGTCAATGGTATGAGCCAGGTTACTTGGTAAGGTTTATAGTGTTCATACTTCTTTAAAAGTAACCTATTAATGCTTTAAGTCAAGAATACCGTCTGACAACCAAAGCGAGGCTATCGCGAGTTTGGATCCTGCATGGCAGATTTTACAACTGCTCAGATTGTAGGAATATTCAACCCTTGGCAAGGTACATAACAAACTGCAGGTATAAGGATAAATAGAAGCTATCCTTTTGAAATTGACACGTAGGCAAATGTTTTCATAATCCTTTTCTCTGGTTGTCCTTGAACACCCCTGTCCTCTTTATAGTGGAATCTGAGGTAAGCCCTTTATGTTCGCTTATTGTGTACCAGAGGCACATGCATCAAGAACGGATGAACAGGTTCCAGAGAAAAGACTCAAGGACTATCAGAAAGGTATTGTGTCTCTGTCCTTCTTTATGTTCAGATCGAAACAAATGTAGTAGGTACCCAACATGTCAAGCACGTTTTATAGCGCTATCAAGCACTCAGAGCAAATCGATCTAGAAACAAATATATGGCCAATTCTTAAGAGACCACACAATAAAATACATCTTGAATTTTCACGGCGAAAGTGCACTTCTTAGAGGTTCAAGGCTTATGAGTTTGGAGTCTTATATAGGTACCGGCACCTAGATCTCGGTCAAGATCGGGAGTGTGGGGCCGTGGCGGGGCTCACCTCGGTGAGAGCCTTGTCTTAGTTTTTTCTCTTGTCCAGAATCGCAAACCCAGCCCGCTTCTACACGCACAAGATGGCGCAAGAGACGGTACAGCCCAATTCGTGGGTGGCCTTGCGGCTCCCTAATGAGACATTTCGCGTCTTGCAGGTCGCTCCAAACACGTAAATCAATCCTCATTCTTGCGCTGCGCCGCGCTGCGACTAACACTAACTTGGGATATCAGCACCATCTCCCTGGGCAAGTATGGCTCTTTTCCGACAAACCTCATCATCGGCCGCCCATTCCACTTCACGTACGAGGTACAGGACAAGCGCGAGGGCGAGACGTTTGCGCGACTGCGCGTCGTCCCCGCCAAAGAGCTCAATGCCGACCACATGGCCGACACGAGCGCTGAGGCGACAGAACCGGCAGAAGGCGACGACGTGATTGCTCCCGCTGATGGAGAGGAGCTTACGCTTGTCGACGAGAGCGGAAAGGTTCTTATTCGATCGAATCGCGAGATCATCGACGACTCGGCCCGGCAGACCCTCAAGCCTGAAGAGATTGAAGAGCTCAAGCGCAAGGGCGCGTCAGCTGGCAAAGAGCTGATCGCCAAGCTACTTCTCTCACATACTGCCATTGATCAGAAGACGGCCTATTCTTTGGCAAAGTACAAGCTTCTCAAGACGAAAAAATACATTAGACGGTTTACTGTCCTGCCTCTGGACGTACCAATGCTGGCACAATGGCTGCTACAAGACCGCGATGCTTCCAAGATTCTCGAGGTGAGGCAGGAGATGATGGCGCTGGTAGGATGCTGGGCAGATGTGCACTTTGGGGGTGTTCCCTCTGAGGAACCCAACGCATCTCAGGGCGGAAGATGGTTGGTAGTAGACGATACGGGTGGTTTGTTGGTCGCTTCCCTGGCTGAGAGAATGGATATACTACATCCAAAGCCTGAAGAGGAGAGCTCGGAGAACGATTCTACAGTACCAGCTGCCGCAGAGAGCAATACAGCCCCTGCCGAGGAGATGCAACAAGATCAGCCCCAGACAACATCAGAAGCCACAAATCTTCCTTCATCGCCCAAGGACCAGAAGAAGCGTCAACCGAAACGAAGCGATTTCAACGTTCCCTACGTCAACAAGAACACCCTCACTTTGATCCACGGCCAGACCCAGCCTAACCTCGCTCTCCTCCGATATTTCAACTACGATGCCGCCAACGCCAACCCTACCTACCCCTACCATCCCCTCGACACAAATCTTATGCCCATCTCGTGGCTCCAGCTCCTAGCCCCTGAGGAAGACGACGCCTACACCAACAAGCCGCCCGAGGCCACCCCCGAAGAGATCTCCACCTGGAAGACGAATCGCCGAGGCAATTATCACCGAAAGCGAAGGAGGTGGGCGCGTATCCGACACGTGGTTGACACAACGCGCGCCGGCGGCTTTTCCGGTCTTGCAGTCGCAAGCACTATGGACCCTATCTCCATCGTCCGCAGCACCATCCCTCTGCTAGCAGGCGGTGCCCCCATCGCCATCTACTCACCAACGATCGAGCCCCTGACACAGCTCGCCGACTGCTTCAGCGTAGCGCGCCGAGCGGCGTGGGTATCATCGCCTCCGCCTGAGGTGGAAAGCAAGACGATTGAGGAGCTCGAGCGCTGGGAGGGAACGGAGGAGTTCCCCATCAACCCCACGCTTCTGCTCGGCGTGACGATCCAAACCAGCAGGGCGCGGCCGTGGCAGGTTCTTCCGGGCCGGACACATCCCATCATGATGGGACGAGGCGGCGCGGATGGGTTCCTACTGACGGCGTGGAGGGCGGTGCCCGTGGAAGGCAAGATTGAGGCCAGGGGAAAGTTCAAGCGAAGAAAACTAGAGGCATAATGGAGTAGTGAGGATTGTGTTCAGTTAGCTGATAGCGGATATACCGAAACCCATCCAATATAGGATTTTATGCCTTCCTATTGCCGAGAATAGTATCATATGTGGCGTGGAGGTAAGTAAGTTAAAAAGACAAATGCATCTTATACTTACGAAACACATGTTGGACTAATCCAATCCGCGCGATATCACAAGTTATAGTCATGACGAACTCAAGGAAAAGGAGGCCCTCCATTATTTTACTAGCCTTTCAAGTTACGGCGCCCAGCAATGTCATCCGCAGCAGTATATGCCACCCGCCCAAAAACGCCTTCGTTCATCCCATATGCCCTCATCTGCGCCATTAACCCTCGTGAAAATACCTCGCCAATGTCCCATCCCAGCATAGTGACTACCCATCTCACCCACAGCACTCAAATCACTTCCCCTTGCTGACTTTCTTGCCCTTGTTTTGGACACTGGGTGTCGCTGTGTTGTTTGATACGTCTCCCAGAGGCCTACGACGCTTATCTGGCCTATCGTCTTGACTCGATACGATGGCGTGGACTTCCTGAAGATGCGCTTGCATTTCGACGCTGTCCATTTTTTCGGTCTTTGTGCATGTTGCGGGATAACATGGACAAAGCATCTGAGCGTCGTCTTTTTCTTGTGCCTGCAAATGAACTCGGATGTGGTGCTACAAGTCCCAGAACGTCTGATAAGTGAAGACACGCTTGCATGCCGGCAAAGATTCCTCGTGAAAACAAAATGGACAGATACGAGGAGTAATAGGGCGACCTGCAGAAACACCTGTGTAACCGACTGCTTTGATGATCTCTTGGGCATCGTCCAAATGTCTTTCTGCGTGGGAGCGCCACTCATATGGCTCGATCAGCCAGACTTGACAGAAACCGCAAAAGCTTGCCTCTGGGGTCTTGGTGCTGGTGACATGATGTTCCGACCACACATGTGCTAACAAGTCGTCGTAGCTAGCAAACTCGGGCCCATCACGATGTAAGCGGCCACCCTCGGGGTTGATGGCACACGCTTCAAAGAAACATGACCAAACCCATTCACCTTCAGAGTCTTTCTTTCTCATGGTGCGGAAATGACTTCTCATATGCTCACCCTCCTCCTTCATATTCGTGAACGTTGTATCACAAGAGACAAACTGTTGAAAGGTGTCCCCATGGCCGCAGAACTGATACTGGCATGGTCGATCAACTGGAGATAGTTGAGTTCGAAGCTCAAGCGCTCTTTGGAGAGCGTCCTTTTTGGCGCAAGATTGGGTATGTTCATGATCATGATGAGGTCTGTTGAGATCAATGTTGCAGAACCGACATACGTATGTCCCACTGACAGGCTCCTGCCCAGGGGGGAATTGATCGATGGGATGGGTGATACTGAACCACTTAATCATGCAGGCGGAATGTGCCTCTGGGTCGTCACTCCGCTCCTCGAGCTCAGCCTGCATATCGTTGTAAGCGGAAATACCCTTCCGACTGATGCGAGTCAAGCCTCTTCCATTAAGACGACTGGGGGAACCATGTAGTCGCATGGTAGACTGTCCACTGTCCTCACTCAATCGAGACGGGTTGTTAGGCTGACTGACTGTCTCGAAAGTGGTATTTCCCGACAATTGGACGTTGTCCATGGTTGAAGGGTCCTGGTAAATTTGGAAGTCCTTGCTAGAACTTTTCTCATGCGGCTCAGGCCCCATGATCTCCCGAACTCTTTCATCTTCATCATTCTCCCAGTCTTCCCATGAAACATCCTTGAGCAGATCTGCATCAAACGATTTCAAGAAGTCACCGACATCGTCATTGTTGGTGGGCAGGTCAGTTGTGGCATCTGATGTCCGTGAGAGAGTGAGGATGCCATCAGTCATAGGAGACGGGCCATTGCTGGCGGGAGTGTGAGAGTCGGGTATTTGGACAGCGTCCAAGCTGCTAGAGCTGGAAGCTGATTCGGAACTCTCACCTACGTTGCGCGTCGCTTGTAGGTTGGCGAAGTGAGCGTCGTACTCGTCTTGATAAAACTGTCGTCTCAGGATGTCGATACGAGAGCTTTTAGTAGCCCAGGTGTCATCGTATTGCTTGACAAGGGGATCATTCTTCTTCCGAGCTTCAGTTATAGTTGGATACACACGGAGTATATCTTCACGGAGAGCGTCCAACTTCGAGGCTGCTTCACGAACGTCTGGGTGCTCCATCACACGCTCGAGGCCCTCTGGCGACAAGGCCAGAGGAGCGTCATCACTACGATTCAACAGAATGCTCCCCTGTGGTAAAGTTGAGACCTGGTCCAAACCGCGGAACATGGAGGGGAAGTCAATTGTTGAGGTCTTTGATTGATAATGCTTTGCGTAGGTGTTGTTACCCGGAGCGTGGCCCATGAGGAACCTCCGCATATCATCGCTTGCGTTCATTGCGAGAACGTAGGCAACGCCACGGCGCAAGCAGTACCCGATGAACCGAGTCTCAATACCACAGTATTGACCCAGACGACGGATGTGTGGAGGTATGTCAACCATTTGGACGGGGTCCTTCGTCAAGCGATGATTGATCATCCTTCGTAGTACAGGTACCTGCAACATGTCCTGATTGAGCTGAATGAGACGGCCTGTGTTGGCGATATGGGGCGGCAAACGAATCTTCGACAAGTCTCGCCAATTCTTGATACCTTCGCCAAAGACACCGTCCATCAAGGCAGTATTGATGAGCAAACGAAGCGTATCCTCGAATGCCATCGAAATAGGCAGAAGTCTGGCAAGGGGAATGACCTTGTATTTCGAATCATCCATTGTTTCATTCTTTGACCAACATATCTTGAGATTGACCCGAATGTCGAAAAGGTTGTTCTCAGAGCTTTGGAAACAATAGAAAGAGACGTCTTGCCACCGGAGACACATGTATTTTGGCCTCGTTGAGATCTGTGCGAACTCTCCTCCTCGTCCACACGTATCAATGATGAGCATCATGTATAACGTCAAGTTCAGCACCATACGCATGCTGCCAAATGTGCCGAGAAACTCAGGATTGTACAGCTTTGAGACGATAAAAGACACATCCTCCGAATTGGCGAGCAGCTTCGGGTGTGCAGCGGTTGTGAGTCCTTCCTGTTGGGCTAAGTTCTTGGAGATGAACCATCCCATCTCTCGACGTAGATCAGAGCTGTATGGACGATTGGTTTCGCGATCCATCGCCCATAAGAGAGAGCTTATGTGGCCAATGACAGTGTTGACTTTGAGTGTTCCTGTGATACGGCCCACTCGGGAACGAGCAAGATAGCGAGCATATTCTTTCATTAGAACATGGTCCGGCTGGGGGCACCCAATAACGAAGTATTGGGCTTGGGCATCGATGTCAGGGTGTTGATCTTCCATGAACTCAAAGAACCATTTCTTTGAAAGTTGTAACATGTGGAGTGTAGTGTGTGCAATCGGTCGTTGGACGACCTCCATATTCTGCTGCCGCTGAGTGTCCAATTGCTTTTGAGTAAGACTCGCCTGTGCGGCTGCAAACCGGGCTCGCCGCTTCTCCTTGTTGCTGGGGAGCGGCATGGTCGGGGGCCACTTTCAGTAAGTGTGGGAGTCAGGGAAATGAATGTGGATGGACAGTGTCCGTTGAGAATGATGATTTGCGTTAAAGACGTTGCAATGAAGGTGATGCGAGTTCATATATAGATCGAAATCGTGACAAGAAGAGAAATGCAAGACTAGGGAGGCTTTAATACAGTTAGAAATGTTAGCGAAGTTCAAGCCAAGGAGAAAAAAACCTATGTACTTACCAAGGTGTTGAAGAAGGAGAGCAATGGTATTTCTCGACAGCGTCCGTTCGCTGTAGATCAACTGCCCAGCTTGGCAGTAAAAGATGATAATACGCAAGTCAAATGTAAGTACAAGAGATATCGAGCATGTCAGCTAAGTAAAGGTCGCAGTGTTGATGACAATGGACACCGTCTAAAGAGAGGAGTTGAGGAAAAAGAAAACTTTTTGTTCACCTAGGTAACTAAGGTAGGTATCTAAAAGAAGCGAGTTGTTGTTGTTGTAGCAAGTAGTCCAAAAAAAACTGTTGAGGGAAGGAGACAACAGTTGAGTTGTGCGTGTGCCTAATCGGGTCCTTCCTCGCAAGGAAAGAGTGTGAGGTTGAGAAACCAACCTAAGGCAACCATGACTCCTTCCTCTGACAGGAGGAAGATCAGAAAATGACTCTGGGCTTTGGCTCATCCACGTCATCTGTATGAGTGAGCCTGTCCAAAATCAGAGTGTTTGTCTTGTTCTTACGATCTCTGAGTTTTGCCTTGTACGTGTCCACCTCCGAATTGACATCGTTCAATTCGTAGACAAACGTAGGCTTTTGTTGTCCCCAGCGATGAATTCGTCCCTCTGCTTGTTGTTCCCATGACTTTTTCCACCAGGGACCGCAACGAATCAACACGTTAGCACTCTGAAGATTCAGGCCCTGGCCGCCAGTTGCTCGACTCGCAAGCATGACTCGCTGCCCCTGGGCAACATTGAACTTGTCCACGATGATGCTGCGATCTTGTGGCCCCATGCGACCATCATAGCGAAAGCAGGGAAGTTGATTGAAGAAGTTTTTGGAAATGGCAACTTCGAGGATGTCCAAGAAGAACACACTTTCGTCCATGATGAGGATGGCATCACCTGGGAAATTTCCGAGATGGCTGTCGATGACTTGCATGACGCACACCACTCGACTGGACCTCCAATTCTGCCCTTGTGCCATTCTTTGGCGCCATTCATCCACGGTCCTGCGATATTGTTCTTCAATGTCGTAATCAACCGCACCGCTGGCATCGAGGTTGGCGAGATGTGCAGCTTTATCGAGCTGGAGCAGCTCACACAACATGGGGTGAAACACTAGTTGATGGGCCTTCACCAGCTCAGCCCAACCATTGCTGCAACCTCGCTTTTTTCGACGACCTCCTTGGCTAGACTGCTGTTTGTACTCACTGAAGTGTTGGTTAGACTGCGCATGATAGCGGGACGGCGAATCGCAGGTGATGACCTGAAAATGGAGCGGAGGCAACTGGTCATTGAGGAGTGCTTCAGGGCGTCGCAGAGTGACGGCGTCCAACATCTGAACGACCCTGGTCAAGTTGCTACCACTTGGTATCATGGAGTTTCGAGCTCGTGGATTTGCCGAATTAGTAAAAGCGAGGCGCATTCGGGTGATCGATCTGATTTGGTGACCACGCAGCAAGCTGAGAAGCGAAAAGGCATCTAGCCAAGTATTGTCCAAAGGTGTACCACTCATCATGATACAGACGTCCATGTTGTTTCGGAGAGCGCTAATGGCGTGAAACGTCTTGCTGCGACTGTTCTTGATGGAATGGGCCTCGTCCAAAATCAGATGCGAACCAAGACGTTTCGCGCCTTCTTGTTCGAGGATGCCAGATAACAGCGTGAGTTGCGGTCGTTTGACTTTGGCGCGATCTGCTGGGTCCATCTTGCCTTGATTGATATCGTCGAGGTCAGACAAGAATCTGCGTACCCGATTGATCTCGGATGTGACTTGATTGTACGAGGTCACGACAACCTTGTACTTGAATATTTGTACGGGTGATGCTCGCTCATGGGCGAGGCATATAGCAGGCATGGCATCCTGAAACAACAGTGTCAGTAAGACTCATGGCGCTCAAATAAACAGAAAAGAGAAGGAAGCAATGAAATAACATAACATACCGGACCAAAGAACTTGGTAATCTCCTGCATCCATTGACGGCAACAGGAAAGTGGAGCGACGATTACACATGGACCGCGTCCAAGTTCTGAGTTGAGTGCTATCATGGATAGCGCGACCAAGGTTTTTCCAAAACCAGGAGGGTCACCGAGGATCATGCCCTTGAACTTCGATTTGGCCGCCCACGAGGCCACACCAACAGCACGTTGCTGGTGCTCGTGGAGTGTGACACCAGGCCTAAGCCCCGGAATGTTGCTAATGGGTGCCGCTCGATGCTTGGCGAGCTATGTGATGTATTGGTTAGAGCATACTCCTTTGACGACCTCCATCCAGATACTTACAATTTGAGAATGGAGCTTCTTGAGATACTTGACGAATCGTCCCTGGTTGAACCCAGGGTCACAATTTTCATCAATGTCACTCTTATATTCTGAATCATCGGAAGATTCGTCAGAATCCATTTCCTGGTCGTCGGTGACTTCTGCCTCATTTTCAGCAGCGGTGCCAGGGAGAGTAGACGCAGGTCCCCGCTTGAGCCATCCTTCGCCTCCTTTGAAGTGGGCGAACAAGGCTTCCATGGGCAGGACTGGTGGTGGTAGTGGATCTGGGTTGTGCAGTCTAATCGCGATGGCCTCTACCTCTGCAATCAGGTTTCGGAAACGCTGCTTTCGGTCGCTAGACATGGTGTGTGAAGATTGGACAACGCCCAGATATCAAGTCTAAAAGGGGGTCAGTGACTAAAGAAGGTAGGAGAAGAAACTTATAGCTTCTATGGCCGGATTACTGTCATACTTACCAACAAAGAACCAATAGAGGAGAGTGAAATCAATGTAGAAAGAATCTCGTAGCGCAATAACCAAGGCTTCCTGCAGTGAGGGCAGAAACTCCGGGGTGGATGAAGGCGACGAGAGCGCGACAGTCTCGCGAAAGGAGGAGCAAGTGGCGAAACTAACGATTAGAAGCAGTAGTATAGGATTCAAATAAGGTGAAGAGGATGAAATTAAATGAAGTAGGGCGCCGTAAATGTCATATCATAAGGCGCAGGGTTGATGCCGATGGCAGAAGAGAAGGTGTTTGGTGTATAGTAAAAGAAAGAGGAATGAAGGAGAGAAGAAGGAGAAGAGAGGAGAAGTCAGATTGAAGTGCAAATGAAATTCATAGCCCAACATGGTGATTTAGGTGTGGATGATTCACTGCAGATTCCCTAAACTCCATCTTCATCTCAACTTTCCACCTCTCCACTCCTTTCTTTCACCTTGAGATCTCTTTTCTTTCACCTTGAGATTTCCTTCACCAAAATAAATACAAAACTCCAAGCAATCAAGAAAACAATCCCTTTTTCGATTCCCATGCCCAGCGACAAAGAAGTAACTACTGAAACGATGTCCGACAGCGCTCACGAAGCCAAAGGCGAGAAACGCAAGCACGAATCTGAAGACGATGGAGCTGGAGCCGAGAAGCGCCACGTGAAGGCTAAAACTATCACCGTGAAGAGCGAGAACGATGAGCCTGAGCTCAATACGACGTCGTCCGAGCTCGACATCAGTTCAGGATGGGAACAGCCAGGAATGTACGATCCTCCTGATGGGATGGACAAGGAGAAATGGCGAAAGCATGTCACAGAGGCCCTGGGAAGGAAGAAGGCTGAAAGCTTTGAAACCTTCCTCGAGAAACAAGTATGTCGCTACCTGATTTATCAATAGACTTAACTAACCAGCTTTCTGTCCAGGAAGCCAAAGTCATGCAGGAATGGAGCGTAAGAAATCTGCCTGCACTCCGTATCCTCCTTCAGGTAAAACTAACCAGAGCGGTAGACTCGCATGGGCTCCAGCAGCGTCCATCCGAATGACATCCATGAAGACGCGCTTGACGAAGACGATGAGGTGGTAGAAAAGGGTGACAGTGAGACCATCAAGGACGAGGGCGACTCGGAGGGCATGGAAGACGAGGGCAACTCGGAGGGCGTCGAAGACGACGCTGAAAACAAAGAGCACGAGTGAGAACAATCACCACGGCGGTGATGAGGGCATTGGTACTTCATGGAACGAAGACTGTTTGTTCATTTGAATGGTTTTCAGCAGTTGATGGAAGGATTTGCCAATCACTTACCTACCTATAGTCCGGAAGACTTATTTAAAGAAAGTCAAACTGCTGGCTAAATACGTACAGTCAAAGCATTCATGATCATCGTGAGCTCATAAGAGATTCCTAAGGACACTCACCGTGAGCAAATAGATATTGGCAGTACGAGCAAATATGTTTGATTAAATCACAAACCCAGTAATCATCTGATAGCTATAAGACCCATTTCTCCCTTGAACCCAAGACGGACATCGTCCATTAAACGTAGTGACAATCTGGGCCTCGCCTACCCCCCAGTGACACCACTAACCTCAGCAGCAAGCAAACCAACCTGGTCAAGTTTTTCGATGAGGAGATCAAGCTCTCGAAACACGCGCTGGTCGCTGGCCTGAACCAACCCAAGGTGGACTGCGCTGAGCTGTTGTGCAGTTGAATAGAGTAAATCCTGATCGATAGCGTTGCCGAGTTGGTCAAGCAGAGTTTCGAGAGTGGCTCTCATGAGCCCCCCATGCATCTCCCCCAAAGTGACCATAGACCTTTCTTGAAATAGCTGCAAACCTCGCAGGCAAGAGTTCATGTGAGTTAAAAGCTCACACATGCCTTGGGAAGGCAGGTTGGAATCTTGCTCGTCATCTTCGGACAATGTCCAACGTGGGATCGCAGAGGATGATGGTGGACTTGTTGTATATTTTGCATGCAGTTGAGTAGCCTGAAGAGCTTGTCGAACTTGATCGTTTACGGGCATTTGAATAGGCACCTCGATCATGGTATGGCAGAGCTCGATGAAAAAGAACAATGCCGAGCGGGGAAAGGCGGCTCCAAGTATTTGGTCCTCGTGCTGGTCGATACATAGCACCACATGTACAGCTTTGATAACCTCGGGCTTTAGGTCGATGGACGTCATCCCTCGCAGCTAGACTCGTAGTTAGACCATTTGCACTGACATGATTACATTCCAGATATGTACCTTGTATTCTTTGATGATGCATGACACGTCTTCGTCAGTGAGAGGTTCTTGCGCGTCGAATGCAAGAAAAGCAGCAGTGCCTTGATCCTTGACGTCACGGGCGGCAGCTGTGTCATGATTGTGCTTCTTTAACAAGCACACTATAACCATAAGGTGCTGGACATCATGCGTGAGGATGTACAAATCGTAATAAAGGGACAATTTGCTTGCGAGGTCGTCCGACTTGAGAATGGCTACCGGGGTTTGGGCCAGAGACTCTCGAATGTGATCAGGGCAAACGATGACCTTGGGCTTCGGTGGCAACTCCTTGTTTAAAGCAGCATGAGTTTTGCATGATGACGCCACTAGCTTGTCCCTGTCTTTTGAAGGTACCTTGTTGGGATCGCGGTTCTCCTAGAACTCGGGATAGTAGAAGACACAATTCTTTGGGATCTTGACAGGAAAAAGCCGACCGTCAGCCAATCGACAGCCCACGTAAGTTTTCGCTTGGGGCTGAATGAACTCGGTGACGCGAACAAATGCTCGCATGACATTGTCGGTACGCGGCAAAACTCCTCGGGCTTGCTGGGCGGTCTTTCTGCTTTTGTCTCGGGCCCAGCCTTCTGGCTTGTATTTGTTTGGATCGTCACCGATCACTAGTCCGACCTCGAGATATTTCTCCGCTTTGACGTGCGGCATGAGTTCGGCATCCTTAGGCAATCGAGGGCACTTTGCGACCTGAGGGCCATCGGTCGCGGGGTTGTAGTTGGCTCCCATGCTTTTAGAGCCCTCGTTGGACGTCGCCCAAAGATAAACGATCTGAAAATGACGTCGACCCGGCGCATCGATATTCATGCGCTCGAGGCCAATGGTGGTTGCGACATCTTCTTCGCCCTCTTTAACGAGGATTGGTGCATCGTCGCCAGGCATGTCGCCGCCTTGTACCGTGTCGCCGCCTTGTACCGTGTCGCCGCCTTGTACCGTGTCGCCGCCTTGTACCGTGTCGCCTGGTGTCATATCGCCTGGCATGATGGACAGCGTCCAAACGTGGGTGTCGGAAGGGAATCTCAAAAGAACAAAGCAAATGAGAGAAGTCAAAGGCTGGTTGCGCGGCACAATGATTGCGCGGCACGATGAGGAAAGAAAGAAAGAAATGAGGTGGAGAAGCGAAGAAGGAGGTTCATGGAGGAACCCCACTATCACGAAAATGACGCGTCAAGGCATCCTATTAAACCGAATTATAATCCGTATATATGTGTAAATTCACAGCTGCCGAAGGGAGCTGCTTTTCAGGCATATCCTAACTTACTCCTTATTTTAAACCAACTCGCACGTAGCCACGCTGAGTTTACTTCAAGTAGGCCATAGTAACTTCCAGAGAAAGCGTGCAGATTTCTAAGGATCTAAGTAAACCACCAAAGAATAGATACCAAAAAGAATGTGGCAGACTCAGTGTCAAGAATTGCAAAAAGAATAACCTGCATTTTACAGGTGGCTGGATCTCTCCCGCCGGGAATTGAACCCGGGTCTCAAGCGTGACAAGCTTGCATACTGACCACTATACTACGGAAGAATAAACATGCTGCAGCATGCTGTAGTGAGAGGGTTGGTTGGAAGAGCCGGAGTCGTTGTGGTATAATACGCCCTGCAGCAAGAAATCGTTGATGCTGTTTTTTTAAGCTTGATGATTGGTCCATGCACAGACGTTAAGCGGGAGGCGGCTCGAGACGGGTAGAGCACGCGTTGCCGAGACCAAATCGATAGAACCTTGTTCCCTCAATCGAGTCATTTCACATTCCAATACCTGTTTTCAGCTCTGTCCAGACTTGAATTCAACTGCCACAGAGGCGTATAGACTCTGCTAGCAGGTCACCTGACATCGAATCCGCTACAGTGGTTGCTCACAGCCATCATCTTCCGTAGTATAGTGGTCAGTATGCAAGCTTGTCACGCTTGAGACCCGGGTTCAATTCCCGGCGGGAGAGACGCCTCATGGTAACAAGTCATGGATTTAACTTTTGGTGAATTCGCTTCCTTTTTAGCGTTGTCGGGTGCTGGTTGTCAGACCGGACAATTATGACGACGCGTACCTAGGCTACTAGGTATCCTTGCCGATGCCAGATGGGGCTACCGACAGGGTCCGTGGTGCTGGGGGCAAGGGGCTTGAAGTTAATCGTCCATTGGGCTGGGCTTTATTAGGTCAAACAAATCATATCTTTTTTGTTGAAATACTTGGAACCAAGCCCTTGGCCTCATTTCGTGGGCTCTTGGCAGCACACGACTGCTTCCTTCGCAAGGCCTAGCGCAGATAAACTGGGTATTCGCCTAAGCATAGATTACACGGCCAAGATAACGGGACGACTGTTTGCTCCGGCCGCGTACGACTCTCCCGGGCTTCGGATATTGGCTGCCGTGAATAGTCAGTCTATGGCTTGAGAGTCTCGAAACGGATAGACTTTGTAACATGTGCTGACATAGGGGTCCAGATCGAGGTAGAGCATACTTGAAGAGAAAGACAGGAATGAAGTCAGAAGTCAAAACCAGATCTAGAATGAATAGGTGTGATTGGCGGCGTCTCTAAAGATCACAGGTGCTACGTGATATCTGCCAGGTACTTGTCTTACACAATACTCCCCCCGCGTTGCACTTGTACCTCTACGTAGTAGACCTCCCGCTCTGGGCAAGAGGGCGCGTGCCGAATTGCGCCCCCAGCGCCTCGCCTCGCCTGTAGCTGCTTCCATGTCCCGTCGGATTGCTCCCACCTCCCGGACCCTGCCATTCAGTGGCCCTGTCCTGTCAACCTCCACTATCTTTCCATCCTCTGCCTGTCGTCATTCATTTACTTATATTTCAGCACTTCAGTTTATTTTCTCTTCTTCTTCTTCTCTCTCCTTTGTGCGAGACACAGCGCCTCAGCATTCATACCCTAGTTACCTACTTTTTGTATCCTTTCTACGAACTGCGACGATCACATCCGCCCATCTCCCTTCGCTTCGACTGTCCCCTCGAGACCTCGTTCGACCGATCATAATCACCACCTCGACGCGCAACAGCAGATATGCGCTCCCTAAAATTGCTGCTCTGGGGCCTTGCTTCATTCTCTGCGCCTGCAGCCGTTCTCGCAGCTCCTCCAAGATCAGTCGCCGCCGCCCTGGGCACCTCAGCTGCTCCCCAACCTGCTCAAAAGACGCCAAAGTACTTCACAGAAGCTGGTCGCAACATCGAACTCGGCCACTACGATGTCCGTTTCTTCAAGGCAAAGATCTCATACGAGCAACATCGCTTCGTCCTTCGCGATCTTATTCGCAGCTACCTCTTCACCATGAATAGTTACGGCGTTGAGACCTGGATTGCTCATGGAACTCTCCTTGGCTGGTGGTGGAACGGCCAAATCATGCCCTGGGACTACGATCTCGATGTCCAAGTCTCAAACGGCACGATGCAGTGGATGGGCGACAACCTCAACCGCACCGAGCACAGCTGGAACTACACTGATACCACCACAAGATCGCTCGTCTCCAAGAAGTACCTCCTCGACATCAACCCTCACCACGTTGACATTGACCGTTCTGATGGAAGGAACATCATTGACGGTCGCTGGATCGACATGGACAACGGCATGTATGTTGACATTACTGGTCTGCGTGAGCGCGAAGCCGATCGTCCAGGTGTCTGGAGTTGCAAGAACAAGCACCGATACAAGAGTACCGACCTGTGGCCCCTGCGCATCACCGAATTCGAGGGCGTCAAGGCTCGCATCCCTTTCAACTTCAACAAGGTTCTTATTGATGAGTATGACACCAAGAGCTTGGTCACCGAGAGCTGGGCAGGGTGCGTTGTCTATGTTTCCTTTTATATCATATCACGCTTAAAGTTTCCTTACCGTTTCCCCATACCGCATGATGCATGCATATGCTGACAGAGTTCGCAGACACCGTTGGGACCATGACAACAAGATTTGGGTCAAGGAGAACAAGGAGGAAGCCCAACAACGCAAGCTTGGCGCTGTAGATCGTCACCTGGCCGAGGCTTCCGCCAATCCTAAACCTCAAGAGAATAAACCCTGAGGTCAAGCACTAAAGTCTCGCGCATACATGCGCCTGAGCTACCCTAACCTCTCCCTTTCCCAATATCTCACCCACACAAGGAAACGACAAATTGACGAAACGAGCTACGGCCTTTCATTACACTAATCATAACCTTTTCTTTTTAAATTGCATGAGCCATACAAAGCAAGACAATTTTTTGCTGCATATAAGGCATTGGATGCAGAAAAATGGCGTTGGAGGGCGGATTTTTGGCATAAGGCGCTGGCCATGGTGGCTTGCGCCGGGAAGTAGGGGCGTCAAGGATACATTCTTTTGGAATTTGCATTGCTGGATACTTTGCGTCTATGAGATGACTGCAAACCTAGTAGATATCACCGATTGCTTCCATTCTTGTTGTTCAATGTCGTTGTTGAGGATGAACAACTTGATGTAACTTTCTGTGTACCTAGAACTTCCTATGTATGAACCAGTCAAGAAGTAGGAACTGCAGCACTCTTCTATGGCGAGAATATCAGACAACTCACATTGCATCCCGTCATGACCCCTCTGTCCAACTCTTCCATGATATCTTTTTCTGCCGTTCTGCCTCCCGCCATCCCCCAAACTTGGCCCCAGTTCCTATGTCGACCAATGGCGCCATACTGGGTCGACCATGGGCGCATTGGAAAGGAAAAGCGCAACGTGAAAGACGTGAGACGAGTTCCTCACATTGTTGTATCGTAAGGATATCATTGAACATGATCGCGCCTAAGATGGACAGGTCAGCTAAGAGAAGAGTGAAGATTAACAAAGTAGCGTACTTCTGCATGCTCTGGAGTGCAGTAACTCCATAATACCCCTTGGGCAGCCATTGAAACGTGATATCAGGGGCTTTTCTAAAGTGGGAGCTGATGGCCACGCGAGTGGAACACCACCATCAATACTACGCCAGACTTCTGTACGGAGAAGTTCGATTAGTACCCGGGGCTCTAGGCGACAGCGCTCGATTATGCTCGGAGGGAGGCCAGTGACGACTACTTTCTTTTCGTTCGAGGAAATGGTTGTTTGATATGCGATGCCCCAGGCGGCAAAATGATCTCGCTGCTGATCTAGGAGAGACCACTCCTCCGCTGTAACCTCGAAGATCATCGGCCGGTCTAGAGATTCTATGGCGGGCAAGGCCTGATTTGTCAAGGCATCATGAGTAAAATAATTCACCATGAGGTCCTCAAGCTGGCACCGCTCATCAACCGCGTGCTGGTCGAGCATGACAAGGGCTGAATTCTGCTTATTGTGCGTGGCGTTTCCGGGTGTTGCGTCTTCCAAATGTAGTTTGACAAGAATGAATTTGCGATCAACTTGCGCTATCACAGTAGCTTGGGTAAGTGCTTGACGTGAGACTCTTCCATGGAGACTTATAGACCCAGTGTCGAATCCAATATTACCACTACCATGGCTGCCTCTACCGCAAGTGTGTAATTGGTCTGAGGTCGCGTCGATGCTTGGTATCAAAGATTGCACAGGCTGAAAGACTGGATTCTCCCACGAATTTATAATGCCTTGGAGCCATTTGCTAGGCCTTTTGTCTCGCTGTTGTGACCCTTGAATAGCAGCTGTAGAACCTGTCGCATCATCACCTGTCTCAGTTTCAGCAGTATGGAGGTCGCTGTTTAAACCGATAGATGCGGTTGCTGGAGTGACTTCAGGCTCAGGAGATGGCTCATCAAAGGGTTTTCGCAATAATCTACCCCCCTCCCCGACAAGACGGTCCGCAGGTTGTTTTCGCACTTTTGTGCTGATATCAATTGCCTTGGAAGTAGCGCCGAGTGGCGTAGCTCTTCCAACTTTGACCCGGTGCCAGCCTTCAAACGGGCTGTCCATTCGTGATCTAATTGTATCTGACCTTGAAACAGAAGAGACGGAGCTAGCTCTTGAGCTGTTCGACGATGACGCTGACTGTCTCTTAGACGGCTTCTTCGACTGACTCAATGTCCTTGACGTTGAGAACAAGGATTCTTCTGGGGCTAGCTGGACCTTCCGGGGTCGAAATTGGTGCTTTTTGAGGAAGCCATAACAGGTGGCCTTCAGTAAATCGAGAATCGCAGACAGAGTCTGGCCTTGGCCATCAAGACGATCTGGGCTATCGGCACAGTCCAAGCCAGTCGTAATTTTGAGATAGAACATGGGCCACCGTTCGATTCCTTTTCGGCTTCGCAGATCCTTGCCTGTGAATTCTTCAAGCTTTGGCGAGCTGCCACGATGGTCCTGGTCGCCATCAATAACACCAAAACTAGAGTTGCCAAATGTCTTGTTGATCTCTTCATAGAGAACGTCGGTACCAAACTCGTTGATGACTGGATGGATTCCTAGACTGATGAATTGAGACCGCCGAGTGGCAGCAGGGTTGGTACAAATACAGCCCTGAACAGAAACAGGTCCGCATGAGGCTGAGATAGGGACCCAGGCACTGGCATCGTTCGGGTCTGCAAGAGCGGCTCGAGTAAGTAGCTGCGTTGTTCTCGACAAAATGTCTGTCTTGTCTGATGGTCGCAGTCGAAGTTCACGCCTTGTGGATGTGTTTGTTAGTGATACAGTAACGCCTGATGACCAGGCAAGGAGTATGGCGACGACTGCTCGAGTCAACTTTGACCACTCCTTGTCCAGGGCGAGCCTCTCACTCAATGAGGCTCTCTGCTTGACTCTGACTGGCATCGTGCCAAAAAGGTCTCGAACTGTCGTGCGAGTGCCATGATCAAAGTTGACAAGTCGTGACTCAGGGGGTGAAGGCAAGTGTCTAGCCAGTACACGAGAATTGTGAATGGCAATAAAGTTGTGCGAAATGTGCCTCTGGTGGTGAGATGTGATTGTCAACAAGGACAAAGTACCGAGAGATGCTATGAAATTGCCGTGTTTGCCATGAAGAGAGGATCTCGAAGGGAATTTGGATGTATCTGCAACTGAATAAGTAACCATCCTGGTCATGCCTCGGCCGTTTCACTCACGGTGGAGCTTCCCGAGTCCCCCACCATCTTTAAACTCTTGGGGTGGGATCCCGGACCCGTTATCTTCAACGGTACAATTTCCCCTGGTGTAGTCGATGGAGATGTTGATCTTGGAGGCGCCAGCATCTAGCGAGTTGGTGATGAGACCGCAAACTACCTCGTTAAGAGATGTAATGTTGACGGAAGATTTGATCTTGTCGACGACATCTTGAGGGAGCTGCCGGATGATCATACTCTGTAGGGGATCATATCTGTTCCGATTGCGCCGTATCAGTCAGTTGTTTGTTATTGTTGTGTTGAAAATATTCTCCGTTGAGAAATGACGTCGAGCCCAAGCGAGCGAGGTGAAGCTGGGGCCTTCCGTTTTAGTGGAGGGCCCGATGATCTATTTAAGGCACAGTGGGTACCGTCCCCGAATCCAGGGTCTGTTCAGTGGAGGTGGCGCCAAGAGTGATGCAGACACAGCCCGGGCAATTAAATATAGCAGCCACAGGAGGCATGAATGCGTAGTATCCCTTTGAGAGGGAGCGAGGAATGAAAGGCAACCTCCACGTCTATGACCAGAGAGGCCAGCTACAGTGCAGATAAGCCATAAAACAAAGAGATAGGAGTAAGCAGATCATCTTGGCACGTGTACTGTACGAGCGCTATCACGTGATTCCATCTATCATGCTTCGCCGCATTCGGGCGACTAACATGCCCGCCTCTACACTCCCACCTACACCTGACGTCCTTTTCTAGCCTCGTCTCCTACTTGTCGCCCTTCATTATCCCGTCTTTTGTCGCATATTGTTCCATCAAATTAGCTGTTGTTATTGCACTTCGCGAGTCTCTTTCCTCTCTTTCGCCATTGTCTCCCCACCTTTAACCGCTGCCCAACGACGCTGCCTCGGTAGCCTTGACTCGACCGCTTCGCATCTGTTCGACCACTCTAAACTTGATGGCGACGACCGACTCGATATCTCCAGAGCATGGTGAGTAGTCAAATATTGTCTGTTGCGGCGCTCTGGTCACGTCACGCCATATCGCCACCCAGCGACCTTTCGCGCTTATCAATCAACTGATGCTAATATTGTCAAGACCGTCAAGGTCAGCGCAGGAGGCCCTTCTCTACCTGGGTAAAGAAGCTCACCAACTTCAAATCCTCCGATGGCGAGCGTCAAAAGAGACACAAAAAACGCATCCACAAGAAGAACAACCCGTATCCAGAATCCGGACAGATCGGAAACGGTGTAACCAACGGAACGAGTGCTTGCACCTTCACCACCACACAAACAGGCACAAGCAATACCAGCGTGAGCCGGTCCGCCCGAACGTCGAGAGAAGATCAGGCTCCGCCAACTATCGGGCGGGGGAGTTTAGCGGGCACGGTCCTGACCGATCATGAGGCGTCACGCTCAATTACGGCTCCAAGCCAGATGGCGAGCTCTGTAGCTGGAACGAGCCGTACCGTCGGCGGAGGAGTCGGAAGGGGGGGAGACAGTACTTTTTCAAGCCCAGCACCGTCTGTACGATCCTTGACGACAACCTTGACGACGATTCAGTCGATGGCTCCCAATGGCGCCGGACAGGGTCATCACAATGCTGCTCAGCAGAACCATGGCAACGCACAGTCCATCCACTTCAGTCAGCCATTCCCTACCACGGGAACACCGGCATCTGCTATTCCACCTCATATGGCTCCAACCGGCAACCCGACTACCTACACCTCCGCAACCGCCAACAATCTATTGACAGACAATGCATCCATCCTTACGCTAGCATCGTCAAGCAAGCGCCGCCGCCGGCGTTCGCTGGACACAGACGCGTCCGTGCGGGCTCTTGCTCCTTCGTCGCTTTGGGGCGGTAGTCGTGAGAGTTTGCCGCTCAGTGTTCTAAGCGCAAACATCGACCCGATGGGTATGCCGACAACTCCAGCCATTCATGCCAACCCCCGGATAGGGGCTGAGCGCACCAGCATTTATTCTGCTGCAGGTGTTGGGCCCGCGATTTCTGGTGATCGCAGTAGCTTCTACGCCAAGCAAGGAGATGCAGCAAGTATTCGAAGCGGGTTACTCGGGCATGGGCGAGCCGAGAGCGTGAGCGGCAGCATTGGCGGTCTGAGCAGCCCTCTGGTTACGCCACGGGAGGTGCACAACGAGAATAACGAGAATGAGAATGAGAAGGAGGATAAGGATCAGACTCCCACGGCTCCTAGAACTAAAGAGGGATGAACGTATATCTGCTTTTGCGCGAATGATTGATGCTATGTTGTTTGTTTTATCGGTTATTGGGTTGGCTGGGTTTGGTCGGAATAGGAGCGTCTGTTGTTTTCTTGATTTTCGCATAGAGTTCTGGTCCGGTGCTTGCTATAGGGAATTTAGGGAATGAGGCTTTATAATATACCATCTATGATACCCTGAAATTTGTTTATTGACATTTGAGAGACGAGGATTCTTGGTTGTCTTTAATCGTGTTGGTTCAAGGTAAGCATGTGAGTGCCTGGAGTAGCAGCCACTGTGGCGCTAGGAGCTCTGTAGCTCCAAAGCTTCAGGGCGTCCCACCATCGTCATCGCGCGGTCAGGTCCATCTTCTCCAATTCAAGACGCTCCCAGATGCATCAAGATGGCCATCTCAGTAAGGGCGACCCTACCTTTATGTGCGCATAGGCTCCATTGCCTCTTGACGTGCGCACAAAGACTATACCTGCTAACAATGAGCCATAGTGGAAGTCGTTTGACTTCTTCGACGTCACCCAAATCACGCTCGCCGACGACGAAACCCGACAGCTTTTCGAGGGCAACGAGATCTCGAGCGTTTGCGCAGGCTCCGATAGCCTTTTTCTCGGGTCATTCGATGGATACGTGAGCATTATAAATAAGTCATGGAAGGTCATCAAGCGCTTCCAGGCCTACGAGGCTGGGAGCATCACGCATATGCGCCAAGTCGAGGGGACAAGTCTTTTGTTGACGGTTGCGGTACGGCCAAAAGAAGCTCAGTATCATGGATGGGTTTACTGATGGCATAGTAGGAGGACATGAGCAGTGAGCCTGTGCTGAAGGTATGGGCGCTCGACAAGCTGGTCAAGAAGACCAACACACCGACATGCTTGAGCACAGTGATGATCAGCAACAATCGACGGCAATTTCCTGTAGGTTCACGGCATGAATTCATCACGTTATGCTTATTGACTTTTAAAGATATCAGCATTTGCTGCTACGGACGACCTTACACAGATCGCCGTGGGATTTACTAACGGCGCAGTCACGGTTATTCGAGGGGAGCTAGTCCATGATCTCGGTACAAAGCAGCGCATTGTTTTCGAGTCGGAGGAGCCAATCACCGGCGTGGAACTCTCATGGGACTCGACACAGAAGCTCACCACCTTGTTCGTCTCCACGACTTCGCGAATACTGAAACTAGGCCTGTCCAAGAAGGGTCAGGGATTGCCGCCCAAGACCGTTGAGGATGCTGGATGTGCAGTGGGTTGCATGACGCGTGACCAGAATACCGACGGTGTTATTGTTGCCCGTGACGATGCCATCTACACCTACACAATGGATGGTCGAGGACCGCCCAAGGCATATGAATCGCCAAAGAGCAAAATTGATGTCTACCATGAATACGTGGCGCTTGCGTGTCCACCAGCAAGCAGCACCGCGAAGGACTCAGAAGCCATGAGGCGTCGCTTTGGTAGCACCACGACCAACTCTCTATTCAATGCGTCTTCCTTTGTGCTGCTCGACATGGACCTTCGTGTTATTGGCCACACTGAGACGTTGATGTCGCCCGTAGGCCACTTTGTTGATATTTGGGGTGACTTTTACACCATTCTCCAAGATGGCAAGGTAAGCTATTCGTCTTCAAATTGTGTTCGCCTCATTGACCTCGTCAGATCTACCGCTACCATGAGAAAGGCCTACAACAACGCCTAGAAATGCTGTATCAGAGGAACATGTTCCCCTTGGCTATTGAACTGGCACAAAAGTCGGGGCTGGGTAACGACCAGCAAAGTCTCATTTACCGCCGTTTTGGTGATCACCTATACCAAAAGGCCGACTATGACGGGGCAATGGTTCAATACATCCGAGCAATCGATACAACTGAGCCATCGCAGGTCATTCGCAAGGTAAGCAGATTGGTTTCTTACCCAACGCAGACTAACATATTCAGTATCTTGATACACAACGTATTCATAACTTGATTCAATATCTGGAACAACTCCATGAGCACCGAAAGGCGACCGCCGACCATACCACCCTTCTCCTCAACTGTTATGCAAAGCTCAAAGACATCAACAAGCTCGAAAAGTTTATCAAGTCTCCTGGCGATCTCAAATTTGACCTCGATACAGCCATTGCCATGTGCCGTCAGGGTGGATACTATGAGCAGGCTGCATACCTCGCCAAAAAGCACGGCGAGACCGATCTCGTGGTCGATATCTTGATAGAAGACTCCAAGAACTACGCGGAAGCACTTGATTTCATTTGGCGACAGGACCCCGGTATTGTACGTATTGATTTCTTATGGCCGTGGAATATTTACTAACACACCTAGGCATATCCTTGTCTGCAAAAGTACGCACGAGTGCTCATTGAGAATTGCCCTCAGGATGCTACCAAGCTATTCGTGGATTACTACACTGGAAATTACAAGCCCAGACGCACATTTACGATGCAAAATGACGTTGACACACCTGCAAGCGGTGGCTTTGCGGCCGGCGCAGCCAGTGCAGTTCAGAACCTGTCCAATCTTCTCCCCTTGCCTTATATGAACACTACCTCGATCGCATCTCCTGGCACGGTTGGAAACGCAAGGGCTGTGGTAAGCGACGGCAGCATTGTCATTGATAACGACGATATTCCTGCTCCGAAATATACCCCTCCTGTTCCGCGAACCGCATTCTCGTCTTTCATCGATCATCCCGATGAGTTTATCGTTTTCCTAGAGGCATGCCTAGAAGAAAAGGAGCTAAAGTCGAGTGATCGGACGGATTTATATACAACCTTGTTTGAGATGTACTTGCACAAGGCCGGGGAGAAGAAAGGAAAGCATCATAAAGAGGAATGGGAAGCAAAGGCGAAGAAGCTTATCGAAGGCGAACACGTACCCATGGAAAGCTCAAATGTGTTGCTCCTCTCTCATCTTTCAAACTTCCAAAGCGGAACAGTCTTGGTCAAAGAGCAGGCGGGACTTCTATTTGACATTTTCAGATCTTATACATCAGCCAAGGACACTCAAGGCGCCATCAAGGCTCTCAAAAAGTATGGTCCTGACGAGCCCCAGCTATATCCAGCTGCACTGGCCTACCTTACTTCAGACCCCCGAGTGCTTGAAGAAGCCGGACCGGATGAGTTGGCCAATGTGCTAAACAAGATTGATAAGGATGGGCTCATGGCCCCGCTGCAGGTGATTCAGACCCTCGTGGGCCAGTCTTCAGGGGGTGGTGCAGCTACCATGGGCATGATCAAACCATACCTCCACGAGACGATTACAAGGGAGCGCAAGGAGATTGCCTCTAACAGAAGCCGAATCAGCACGCTTCGCGGAGATACAGAGCAGCGTCGCGAAGAACTGGCCGACCTTGGATCCAAACCAGCCGTGTTCCAGGCAACATGGTGCTCCGATTGCAGTCAGCGGCTAGACTTGCCAGCGGTGCACTTCTTGTGCAAGCATAGCTTCCACCAACGTTGCGTGCGAAGCGGCGGCGACGAGAGTGAAGCGGAGTGCCCCAAGTGTGCATCAGAGAACGACATGATCCGCAAGATGCGCGAAGGGCAGCGAGAGAGCGCAGGAAAGCATGAGTTGTTCAAGGGCGACTTGGAGAATAGTGAGGATCGGTTCAGCACGTTGGCAGAGTGGTTCTCGAGGGGTGTCATGGATGGGCAGAGTGCTGAGTAAATAATGATTAAGGTGGTGGGCGCGAGCTGCATGGTGTCTAGAGGAGTTTGGGATATATCACCTGGTCTCGAGCTTGTTTTCTATGGACCCTGACGTATACATATAGGATGTGTATTGGATATTTTATGACCTACTCGTGAACGTTGGTGTTTAGTGACTTGTATGCTGGGTACTGTACGCCCCTTGTTAGATGCCCCACGTCTCCCCATGTCACTTATTCGATGAACTCGTGCGCATGTATACTCACTCATAACATCAACATCATCATGAGCGTACCATTATCCGATATGCCTCTGATAGAACCAAGAACCCTTGTTTCATCCTTCTCACGAGCCCTCACATCCTTCCAATCATCATCTGACGCCTTCCGCATCCTCTGCACTCTACCCCACACATCAAGCAATGCCCCCGCGCCGCGCCGACCCGTCCGCCCGGTCCGGCATCTCGTGATCCTGGACTCGAGCTTCAACCCGCCGACGCTGGCGCACGCGAGCATGGCGCGCTCAGCCCTGGGCTCTGAAGACGGGCAGGGGCTCCTGCTTCTGCTGTCGGTCAACAACGCCGACAAGGCCCCCAAGCCGGCGAGTTTTCCCGTCAGGCTGGGCATGATGGAGGCCATGGGGCGGGAATTGCTGGACGAGGGAATCGAGGTCGACATAGCTGTCACAGCCATGCCGTTCTTCCACGACAAGGCGCGTGCGATAGCCGAGTCGGGCTTCTACGCTGGTGAACAACAGCCGACGCAGACATTCCTGGCGGGATTCGACACGATAGTGCGCATCTTTGATCCCAAGTACTACAACGGCGGGATACGCAGCGCATTGGGGCCGTTCTTTGAGAGTGCTAGGGTGAGGGTTACGACAAGACCGGACGAGACGTGGGGAGGGATTGAGGAGCAGAGGGCGTGGCTGACCAAGGAGAGGGTGAGGGAGATTGGAGGTGATGAGGGTTGGGTTGAGAGAGTGGAGATGGTGGAGGGGAGGGAGGGCGATGGGGATGTGAGTAGTTCGCGGGTGAGAGAGATTGTTAAGAACGGTGAGAGTGATAAGTTGGAGGGCTTGGTAGGGGAGGAGGTTAGGGCGTGGATTGAGAGGGAGGCTTTGTATGAGGAGGTCAAGAATGCTAGTTTGTAGTTTGGTGTCGTGTAAGTGATGTTGGAGGTGGTGGTGATGCTCTTGATATCATGCCACAAAGCTACTATACAGATAAAACTACACGATAGAGCATGGTCAGCCAGAAAATAGCAAGCATATACTAATCTCAGGTGCATCGTAATTGGCTATGGTCAAGGGAGCTTTTCAGAATTGCTCAGCCTTGAAAATGGGTGTCATACAGGGTAGCACTCTGGACTGGATGATCAGACTTGAGATAACTGTGTTTACACATGAACATTATTGAATACAGAGTGCATGTATTTTTCAATGCAATACATCTTATAGATAGACGACGGGGAAGTCTAGTTCGAACATCACAGCTATCAACTTTCAACACAATGAGGCATCACACTCAACGTCAAAATTCAGTGATAATCCATCAGACTTTTCAAATACCCAAAACCAGCACACCATGTGCTCTTGCATAACGCAATAAACACACACACATGTCCTCCAGTGGTTTATTTGGCACTCACATCACTGTCAGTTTGGTCTGCGGCTATCCACATGTATTAGAGTTAACAGTGGTTACATCTAGATTGTTCTCCAAAGGAGTGCCTTGCTCAAAACAGATATCATCAACAACATAATAATATGCACAAGCATCAAACACAGTGTTATGGCGGATGCATAACTTCAGTTGAGAAGAGCTAGCATCATTAGGTACCTCGACGGTATCAGAGCCAAGACAATCACGGCCATTCTCCTATCCCGAGCCGCAAAGCTCGGAGCAAATGATTCGTGCAAACATATTCTGCTCCGGCAAGAGACGCCGAATGGATCCCGTCATCTCGGCGCAGAACCTCACCGCTCGGGAGAAAAAGAAAATCGCCCAAGCTTTGTCATGGTGAAGCAAAAAAATTCCTGCAAAAATCCACTCTGTTCGGCTCTCGTTGGTCAAGAATGGCTGGAGGTCGTTTGCAGTGGAGTTTGCTGCTCGGTGCCTTCGCGAATTAGCCCCGAATAACCCCACTTATTCATTTTTTTTCCTGCCGTGCGGCTCAGCTCAGGCACAAAAATTCTGCCGCCCAAACTTTTAGGCGGTGAGAAAGGAGTGATTGCGGGCCCCACACCTGCAGTATAAAACAGAAGCTCTCCCGCCAGCTTTTGATTTTTTTCTTCTTTTCTTCTTCATGTCGACAATACTTCAGAGAATCATTTCTATAGTATTCGACCTTCTCTTGGTTCCCCAAAAGAGCCACAGATCCCACCCTGGTTGATGAGTGCATATCCTCGACACCCTAGAGTGAATACCTTGGTCCTCTCGCTCTGTCCGCAAGGATGGCGGTGGTCGCCTCTGAGCGGCTGCTGTATAGAGAGTTGTCTTCCTCTTGATGATCTCGACCCTTGCTGCGGTCTTGCCTTCGGGCGCGCGGCTTGGGTGGGTGTTGATGGACGTCTGACAGGCGTGTTTCTTTTTCTCTTTTTCGTTGCTTACTGGGGCTTGCCTTGGTAGTGAGGAAGAAGTTTTGGTGATGTTTTGCAGTGTGTGCTTCGGCGCGTCAGGACGACGCGTCGGTCGAGAAACACTACGTGCACATAGCGTTGCCATGATACGGAGCTCATTAAATGGCATGTCGCTTGAATTACCATGTCTATCAATAAATGCCGTCGTTAGAATCGTAAATCTACCAAGCCAGTAGTGCGGCTCTATCCCCAAATCCAAATTTTGGCCCATGCTCCCACACATGTGCAACCTGCCCACATAACACCCTCCGATGTCGCATCTCGTCCCAGCATTCGAATCTCATATCGCGGCACCCGATGGTTTCCGTCCATAGACGTAGCGCACCATCATGTACCCGTGGACCTTGCGGTTGTAGAGTGCCTTACGCATCCTCGCAAGGAATGTCGGGTATTCGTCTCTCGGCCAGTTGAGGACGTTGTGCCACAGGTAGAGTGTGTAGCCTGTCGATACTCGTCAGGATGTGCAGGCTCAACAGGGACGACTGATACTCACCCTCAAGGTCGTTCTCCAAGGTCAGTTTGACGTACTCGCCCATCTCGGCAAGCTTTCGATTATTCGGCCAACCTCCCACAGGTAACTATCAGCCAGACGACGTCAGCAGTCCATTCTGAGGGTAGAACAGTCCTCTTCATACCTTGTAGTCGACTATCCTCACATCCGTGAAGCCGGCCTCTGTGATGCCCCTCTCCTGCATTGCTTCATGCTGTGGAAAGAATGTCCTCCCCCTGGCCACACCACTCTCCTCATACAGCTTCTCCCAAGTCTTGAGCACAGGCTCAAGATCAGTGGTCCCGTCGTCGCAGTAAAAGTGCACGTCGGCCTCGCAGGATTGCACCCAACCGCCGGGGGCACAGCACCGGTAGGCCTCGTGGAAGAGGTCGGACCAGTCCTGGATGGCGCCAAAGAGGTAGCGGATGTGGATAAAGTCAAACTCGTCGTCCTTCCAGGGCCAGAGCAGCGTGGCATCTGCGATCTCAAAGTGGACGTTTGGAGGCACCCATTCTGGCTGGCAGGGAGAGAGGTCTGAGCCGACGACCTGGGCACTTGGGTAGGTGTCTGCAAAGTCTCTGGAAATCGGCCGTCAGTGGGTGAAGTGAGAGAGGAGGTAACTGACACCTACATTGCCCATATGCCAGAACCGGTACCAACGTCGAGGACTTTTTGGACATGGGGTGATATGGGGGCCAGGAAGAGGTTGTTGTCGAGGAGGACGGTGAGGTAGTGGTGGGTGATGTCGACAGACTGAAGCTGCTGCTCGTCGTTTGGGGTAAAGTAATCAGTGGGATAGCGATCGCTGTGATATGTACGGCCCTGGATGGTTCTGTACTCGAGGATACTGGCCGTCACCGAGGCGGGATATAGATAGCTTGCGCTGAAGCATGGCGTGTGTGTGTGAGTTGAGTTGGGCTAAGATATAGATGGTGTGGATGTGATGATAACTCACGCATCGGAGCCGAGGGCCGAGTCAATATCAAAACGGTCATCATCTTGAATATTCTACAAATGCACGAGAAAAGAGCAGCATCATGTTAATCTACGGATACGGACACTTGGACGGGCATAGATAGGTAGCCATTGCTAGGATGGGTACATACTTCAGGGTCCTCTGCGGGGATCAGCTCGGCCTGGGCGGGGGCGGCAGCGGAGGGAGAAGAGGCGACAGCGGCGGCGGCAGCGGTAGTTGCGGTGGGGATGTCTTGACGTTGCGGCAGTTGTTGTTGTTGTTGCTGCTGTTGGTCCGTCATGATATATCGTGTCGGTCCATATGTGTTGGGTTGTGCGTGGTGTGTTGGTAGGTGGAGATGCCACGGCCGGCTTGGAGGGAACTGGTGGAGACTGAAAGAAGAGGAGGAGTAGAAAGAGAGAAAGAGCTAGAGACAATCAAATCAAATCAAATCGAATCTCCCTTGGAAATATAGGTAGGTACTAGTCCAGGACAGGCACTGCTGCCTTGTAACTAGGCTGGTGGTGTGTTTGTTTGCTCGGTTAAGTGGGGTAATTCGAGAGGCACTTACTGACCTGGGTAATCTTGTAGACTTATTACCTCATCTAGTTTATCCAAGATGGACGTTATAACTATATAAAATAAATAATTCTAAATTATTAATAAATACTTCAAGTACTCTGTCATGGCTATTCTCTAGTTTCTTATAGAGTTTATTAGCTCAACACTTTAATTTGGCGGGCTTAGTGTGACATATCTACCTTGGGCATTCACGATAGCTTCAAGAGTCACTGTATGCATTTCGTCTCATGCAAAAGACACACAACAAAAGTCAATTCTCAAGAAATACAACTAAACTACTGCTGACTCATCAACTCCTTCATCTTCTCCCATGTCAACCGTGGGAGGTACCCAAACTCAGTGACAGGCAGTCCTTCCTGTCTGAAGCTGCACCACTCATCCAGTCCGACCTCATACCATTCTGGCACGTTGTCCTGATGGCGCCAGTACGGCTCAATGTAGAAGGCATAGTAGTAGAAGTGGCCGCGCCACTCGTATTCCAAAGATGCATGCGGGGTTTCTGATGCTTTCGTGGCCTGATAGCGGTATTCTGCATCTTCTCGCACATACCACGTCTGCCACGGATTCCACTTCTTGTTGATGGCGAACCTGTGGACTCTCCCTGGTCCGTCCCTGCGATGCGTATCCGGGTCAAAGAACATGCTGGGGTTGTTGCAACAAGGCCTGACCGCGTTGCAGAGCTTCTCCCATGACTGTCTGAAGTGCTTATCGCCCAGCTTCCCAGTAAACATACCCATGCACGTAATGTCAGAGAGGGCCCCGTGTATGTTCTTGAGAAGCCTCTCCTCCAGCTTGTCCACCGCCCCGTGCTTGATCAGGATGTTGATCTTCTCCTCCAAGATGTCAGCAACTTCTCCGGGATACGCTTCGGTCCATCCTGTCGATTCGTTGTGCAAGTCTGCATGAAGGCTTCCCAACAAGACTTCAATGCCCGTGACCTCGCACCAGTCACTTGGACCAAAGATATCAACTGATTCTGCAAGCTGGACTAGTTCCGGAGGACAATGTCGGTACCCGTAAGTGAGTCTCAAGTTCCGGCTGCTGTGTCCGCTCAATATCATATCAAGCAGACATGGGGGCACATGGGATTTGAAAGCAACCTTCATGGCGGAATCTGACTCGTACTCGACCATGTCACCTCGAAACCATTTGTCTTCACAGATGGTATTCTTGCCAAGGCGGAGAGAGCTGCTGCGGGTGGGGATAGGAACCCCATGATCGACCAGAAGACGGATCATGCTGCAGATGACTTCAGTGTCGTGCCGAGTGGTGCAACGTTGTAGCTGATACACCAGTTTCGAGCTCATGCTCTCACACGGCATGCGTTCCTGGGCACAGATCCTCGTGCAGTAGGTATTGGCGAAGCTCTTGCCATCAGCGCCTCTGTCAAGCAACCACTTCAGGGCCTTGTACATATCGTCAGTGTTGAATCCTTGGACAAAGGAGCCTAGAAACCAGGGGAGGCGAGGGTCATCCAGCCTCATGAAAAGGACGTCAACGGGCGTGTGTGGCCAGCAATAGTCAGGTACGAGCCAAGTCTCATCGACAGGTGCTGCGTCGAACTGCTCGCAGCGGTCCATCATGGCCACGTCGGCCTCCCAGATAGCCCTGAGGAAGTTTTGGCAATTGGCCGCGCGGTAGAATGATGGGCGGACGAGCTCAAACATACGAGCGCAAGTCAGGGCTAGACACCTGAAATTGTCTCTCCCGGGACACGGGAATCTCAGGGGAACCCAGTCCTCTTGCAGCATTTCTACGATGTGCGAGAGAATCTCTGTAGGCAGCAGAGCGAACCGACTGCTCTGGATGGGCCTGCTAGAGACAGGTACGGATGGAAAGAGCTGAAGGGCCATGGCTGTGTTGTTGGTTGGTGTCGATAAATGGTTTTGCAGGGAAAAGAGTTGCAATTCGGTTCAGGTTGATCCGAGTGGTAAAGTTGTTGATGTCTGGTCATCAGAGTGTTGCTAGAGCCCCTACTTATACTCTCATGTATGGCAGTAACCCAACAAGAATATGGATGCCGTGTTAGGAAAGCAAGTGCTGTTCTTTGAACTAAGCTGGACATGGCTTGTTCTAAGAGAATGAACAAAGGCTTTTTGCCCGTTGTCATGGTTGTCCACTGCTTGTTCGCTCTGTGCTGTACCTCATTCTGAGCCTAGATGCGTTACATGTCTGTCAGTTCCAGCAAAGAACATTGACTGAACACAACCAGCATTGGGTATCTTGCTTTGAGAGCTGAGAAATCAGTCGGAACAGAGTGCAAAGCTAGGAATGCATCGAGATAGACTTGGTCCACGTGTTCTCCTTCTGAAAGACGTACTGAACTTAGGAACAAAGAAGAAGTCTACAACTAGTTTCGACTACATGCCTTTCCGATAATATCAATATACATACATTTGTGCGTGATTATAGGATTGAGTTACAGATAGATCTACATAGTATTGATGGGCCAACTCGGCGAGAGGGGTGAGGATAGAGTGTGGGTCGCCAAGTCTGGAGTGCATTAGACGTTACGACAAGCTATTGAGCTTAATACGAGGTTAGTTATAGTAAGTGGTGAAGAAGACACTAATAAATATGGCCATGAACTCTTGAAGAAAGTCTATTATACTGATAAAAGCAATGTTGCCGAAATGACTGCAACTCTATATATATACATGCTCTTGAAACTCACCTACTCTTCCCCACTGCCCAAACACTCTACACCAAGTATCCAGAGGCCTATCCCACCACTGTTGCTCATACTCTTCACCATGATAAACCAGCTGACCCTCCTTTCCCCCTACGCGGCTTCCGGGATCGAGCAAGCGTCCCGTCTTCAATACCATATCCATACGGGGCTGCCAGGACGGGTCGTAGGTGAGCATATGAAATGAGGACGACGTGACATCCGCCTGTGTGGGATCGGAATATTGGAAATACCATAGGTCCACACCGTGGTAAACCTGTGTTTGGGCTGGAAGGCTGCGTCTTTTGATAAAGTCGCTGACTGACATACATAGCTCGTACCAGACAGGGATGGTATGGCATCTGTAGGCAAGCTCACATTGTTCTCTGAGCTTTTCTTCGACCTCGCGTATACCGCAAAGTATAGCCTTGAGCAGCTTATGTTCCTCCGGAGCGAGGCCCTGGTGCTTGTCCAACAGGTCAATCTTTGCGGCAAATATGTCTCCAGCCTCACCAGGGTATTCTGGCTTCCACCCTATGGGATTGCAAAAGTCATCATACAGATTCTTTAGAATGTCATCGACACACGTTTCAAACCTCGGGTATTCATCCCCGTTGTCCCTGGTGAGAGGTGGAACAATAGTCTTGAGTGGCTTCTCATGAGCATCCAGTTGTTCCAGAAACAGTTGAATGATAAAGGGCGGGCAATAAGATCGCAGAGCCAGGTCCATCATACCGCACGGAGGATAGCCCATAGGTAGATAGCTTCTACGATCCTCACCTCCCCAGGTGCCATAACAATTGGCCCAATATGAGATCCAGATGCCGGGATCGACAGGCGGTATCATGCAGCCATTGCTATGCAGAAAGCGAATGGCACGGCAGGCGTCTCGCTGGTGCTCTCTGTCTGGATCACTCCAGAGGATGCTGAGCAAAGTAAGAGGGATGTATTCTTCATGGGGTCCTGTGTCGCCGTGTTCGTCTTCTCCTAGCTTATGACCCCTTTCCTTCAGCCACTGCAACCCCTCGATAAGCCTGTCAACTGAGAATCTGTGTCCCCGGAAGCCACTCATGAGGTAGTCGACTGCCCGGTGACTGTAATGAAAAAAGCCATCTCTTCCGCAAATGCACTGTTCACATAGTACCAGTCCAAGCTCCCAGTCTTTACTAGCCGGCGGCTCAGCCTTGTAGAGCTCGCATGCGTTTAGAGTGTCTATATCAGCATCTTGGAGTGCGTGGCGGAAGACTTGGTAATCCCGGCCTTGGTAGAAGCGTTCGCGAGTGATGAGGTGCAGACGGGTTGATACAAGGGAGAGGCTTAGGATATCTTCCCAATCCAATGTATACGTTTCTGGAAGCTCGCGAGAGTCTGGCGCGTTTTCAATGTTCTGATGCTGATCTTCGATGATACGAAAAAGAAGTTCGTTTGGTAGCTTCAATAGAGAGCCTTGCTGGATCTCGGTTGGTGCAGTGTTGCTGAGTTCTGCTGGCATGTTGATTGTTTAATACATGTGAATATTTTGGCTGTGATGCACGGAATGGATTATTACTTTCTGTTGTATCTCAGAATATTGACTTAAATCTTGGATAGCTAGTTATATTCTGAATGCCTCACATCTTTGTTCTTACGATTTGTTTAGCCATAATGATTTGAGAAGATCGACTACAAAAACATTTGAACAGAACAATTGCTACAGGAAATCTAACCATGAACAAACTAGTACTTCTTCTTGTGCTCTCCCATACAGAGACCAGTCTTTGTTAGGAATAGGAAGCTATTCTCAAAGACTGCCAACCGCGTACAGCAGTTCAGGGTAGCACATAGAACTGTCAAACCATTCTTGGCAAAGAAGGACCGAGTTCAACAAAAGAGTTTAGGTCATGTCAGCCTTGAAATTAGACATAAGCACGAGTCAGGCTCAACATTTGCCCCTCCCCAATGAGGCCACCCTCGTCTCGTATCTCGCCCCCTGAACAAGACAGCGCTTGACCTGATTCTCCGACGGGACTTGGCAAAAAGGAACGATTCCAGTAGAACCGGCAAAGAACAAAGACGGTGTGAAGAGCCAAAATTTGCCAAGAATAGGCGTCCTCCTTGATTTACCGTCCCCATGCAAGGTCATGTCGGTCGAGTGGAGAGTAGAAGGCAAAAGTCCCCACAGAAGCTCTACCCTACCACTTGATGGATGGCTGTGACAAGCTATGGTAGTATCCACTGGGCAGAGGGCATAGACAACCTGCTTTACCTTGTTTGATTTCGTCCTACTTTCGATGCGGTAGAGTTCATGCCTTGTTGGCGGCTGTTGACTGCCCTCCCTCGAGTCAGCATGTCGTTGTGTCAGTGTTTTTTTACGACTCAGTTTAACTCAAAACTCTACTCAAATTAACTTTCCATCCCGAAATAACCTTAAGTCGACCATGCCCTGGGCACCTCAAGCGGGCATAGGCTCAACCTTGGCGCCGTTAAGGTAACGGTTGCATTGGGACCTTGCCCTATCCATGTCTAATCCCCGGTCTCTCTCATCATCAGTGCACTTCTTCACCGGCCGAACCGCTTTATCGGGCCCGGGCACGCAGGTACCGAGACCCCATAGCCCATCAGTAATAATCGGATAATCTGAGGTGATGTGTAATTTGTCGGTTTCTTAGTCTAATCCACCATCCCGAAACGTCGGCCCTGCGTCCTGCGAGATCCCACGAATCAGAGCATACCCCATCGCCCAATCCGGTAACGTTATGTCGGAGACTGACCCTTTGGTGGCTCGATACAGAATAAGGCTGGAGAGTAGGATTCTTCCCAAGAAGCTGCTTGTTTCTTTTGGGCCGAGATGCCGTTGCCAAGCGACTTCGATCCCTGAAGAGAATCCATCAGAGGGAGCTCGTCTAAGAGACGTCTGTCGGTAGAGTCCGAGTGAGACGCTTGGCAGAATGGAGACTACAGATTATGCGGTAGAGAACATAGATATACAGATATATATATATATCAGCTCGAGATACCTCCTACTCTTCCTTTTCCTCATCACACACTCTGTCTATTCCTTACTCACCTATTCCTTCCTTTTCACCAGCAGCTGGGTCTCTGGTACTTGTCTGCTTTACGCTCCTTTTACAACAACACCAACACACATACTGCTCTTCAGCAACAACTCTTCCAAGATGCCTTCTATCTTCAAGACCCTCTTCGCGGTCGCCACCCTCCTCCCGTCGGTCCTCGGCGCCCTGCCTACCCAGGCTGAGGGTTTCGCCGCTGGCACCACCGGTGGTAAGGGCGGCTCCGTCGTCTACCCCAAGAACGGTGCTGAGCTCAAGGCCTACCTGAGCGACTCGCAGAAGCGCATCATCATGCTCGACCGTGAGATCAACTTCATCGGCACCGAGGGTACTGCCACCGACAACGCTGGCTGTGCTCCCTGGGGTACCGGATCCAAGTGCCAGCTCTCCCTCAACGCCAACAACTGGTGCCGTGACTACAACCCCAACGCCAAGAAGGTCTCTGTCAAGTACGACAAGGCCGGCCCCAACCCCCTCATCGTCGGATCCAACAAGTCCCTGATCGGTGTTGGCTCCAAGGGTGTCATCCGCGGTAAGGGTCTCCGTATCGTCCGCGCCAAGAACGTCATCATCCAGAACATCCACGTCAAGGAGCTCAACCCCTCCCTCGTCTGGGGTGGTGATGCCATCATCCTCGACGACACCGACATGGTCTGGATCGACCACGTTACCACCTCTCTCATCGGCCGTCAGCACATCGTCCTCGGAAACAACGCCTGCGGTCGTGTCACCATCTCCAACTCCAAGATCGACGGTACCACCAACTGGTCTGCCAGCTGCAACAACTACCACTACTGGGGAATCTACTTCGCCGGTGCCAACGACATGGTCACCCTCAAGAACAACTACTTCTACCGCATCTCCGGCCGTGGCCCCAAGGTCAACGGAAACACT
The DNA here is from genome assembly GCA_021655895.1 of Fusarium sp. NRRL 66739. NCBI lineage: Eukaryota > Fungi > Ascomycota > Sordariomycetes > Hypocreales > Nectriaceae > Fusarium > Fusarium sp. NRRL 66739. The sequence goes on from JAJJWO010000197.1 coordinate 53,391, forward strand.
CTCCTCCACGCCGTCAACAACTACTTCTACGACGTTCCCCTGCACGCCTTCGAGCTCGACAAGGGTCAGATCCTTGCTGAGGGTAACATCTTCCAGAACGTCAAGCAGCCCATCCAGAAGACCGGTGGCCAGCTCTTCGGTGCTACCAACCCCGCTGCTTGCAAGGCTACTCTCGGCCGCAACTGTGAGATCAACGGCTTCGGTACCTCTGGCCAGCTTGGCGGTACTGACACTGCTTTCCTCGTCAACTTCAAGGGCAAGAACGTCGCCAAGGCCTCTCCCTACAGCACCACCCAGAACCTCATGAAGACCGCCGGTTTCGGTATGGCTTAAGTGTCCTGACAGATAGATCCAAAAGCTTTCTCCCTGGCAGAGAGCAGTGTGTTACTTCTTTGTACATAATACCTTTAGTCGCCTGGTTATCCGCGGCCTTTTGTCAAATATAGATTATCTATTTCTGTCTTGAAGACATTTTAAAACTACTACTCCCACAACATGCTCTCTGTGATACACATTACTGTCATAACAAATGTCATTCAACATGTTGAATGTCGGATGGTCTGAACACATCATCGAATCATCAACATCCTAGTGACCGAGTTCCGTAATAAATTCTCACTCCAATGTCTCATTGTTCCATGTCAAGCAAAATTGTTCAATTGAAACCACGCTGTATTAACAAACATTCCCCCAAAGCAATGCAACCTTCATAACATGGGCAACTCCTTGTATATATGTATGATGTAGTGTATGTCCAGTCAACAGCCCCAACAATGCATGTCCCCCCCTAACAATTTCTACTCTCCCCTTCCGCACAAAACATTAACTTAGGCCGGATACGCCACCCCCTTTGTCGATCTGCCAATCGTCTTATAACTCTGGTAGTTGCCATCGGCTCGCATAACATCAAACCGCTGCATGCCCATAGCATCAGACGTAAAACCACTGAAGTAATAGCCAATAATAACCACCAGATAGGTCAGCATGAGGATGCTGCCCTTGAAGTAGTTGCTCTTCCCCTCGCCATACATGTAGCTCAGCAAAAACACACACAGTATAACCATCACAAGGTCCCATTGGGGGAACAGAAGTGAAAAGGTATACAAGGCGGGATCGGCACCATCAGGAACACCCGGCCAAAATGCGGAATAGAAGACGAGCGCAGGAATCTGGAGCAGACACACTTGCAGGGCGTAGGCCGAACCAATTTCCATGGACAATGCAATATTTCCATTCATGGCGAATGAAATAGCGTTCTGTCTGTGATTAGCAATGGACCTTCAATATGGTGAATAAGGAGTCTTACCAGAAACTCGGTTGTGTTGGGTACAAGGGCAAACAAGGTAATACCGAGGAACTTTTGATCAATCGAGAAGCTTTCCAGAACGACATCTACAGTGTCGACCAAGATCTCGGCAATGATGGCATACAGAACGGTCGCTCCAAGCAGAATGACTGAACTTTTGACGCGGCCCCAGTTGGGAGCGTCATGGCCACCGTGTGCCTGGTGAGCTTCGGTAGCAGGAGCCTCGGTCTCGGCACCGTCAGGGTGAGTGTGCTGGCGGCTCGGTGTCGGACGAGCGCCTGCTGCATGAGCAACAGGGGCAGAGGACAGTTTCCTTGACATTCGTTCACGTGAAGCAATTGTGGCAGCAGCCGCAGCAATTTCAGTCACTTCGCGCACAAGCATCTTGTTATCGGCTTCGCTGAGACCCGGAACGCGAAGAGAAGAGCGAGAGGGCTCGCCGCCGCCACTGGACTTTGGAGGGACGACATGAGGAGTAGAAGCCGAGCCGTTGGGGCCAGGAGTCTGCGAGACCGTGGAACTTTGGCGAGAAGGTTCTTCAGTAATTCCGGATTGCTTCAAGGACTGGCCCAGAATGCGCTTGTAGAGCTGAGAATCACGAACGTCGGTGGCACTAGTCTCGGCAGTTGCTGTAGGATGAGCCTGAGTGTGGACCTGAGAAGTTCGGAGGCTGGATGAATGCATGTGGTCTTCGTGCCGCTTCTCGTCAATCTCAGCATTCCAGATAACAGCGGCGTGGGTTCGGAGAGTGAACCATAGACCGATCAAGTACGAGAAAAACAACATCGTCGCCGCCATGTAACAGTAAGGGCGAACCGCCTCCAAGTAGAACCTGTCACTGAGTGAGGGAGCCTGACTAAAGTAACAGCGGCGGCAGTCTCGACTATCGCCGGTGTTGTAGTCTTCACAGTCCGTGCAGTTGAGCTCATGGGTTCCGTAGATCTGGTAGAATAGGGTTGGACCGAAAGCACCAACAATAGCAAACAGCAGCATTGTAGACGTCACACCTGCAGATCGGGCATTGAAGCGCTGTGTCTTTCGCTTGATGGCACCAAAGCACATGGAAATGCCTGGCAGGAATAGAATACCAGCAAAGATGCTGCCCACGATACTTCCCTCGACGAGTTGGCCCTTGCCCTGCGTAAGAGCGACACAGTAGAGGAACACTTCAACAACAGTTGCGAAGAAAGCGTTGATGGCAGCGCCGACGCCCATGGAAGACTGAGCAGAAATAGAAGCAACAGCTTGTCCAATGAAGTAGGCCAGAGGAATAATAGACAGCAAACCAGCACAGAAAAGGAAGGCGGGAGACGTGATGAAACCCTCGACATGGAACACGCCCTCAAGCACAAGCCAATCGATAATGACAAAGAAGACAACGACCATGAGGTTAATGAGGAAGATGTTGGTTCCGTCAACGGTGTACTTCCAGTATCGAGATCCCACAGCACGGTACGTGCAAAGGAGGACAGATGAGTTTGTGGCATCCTCAGTGCGAACGTATCTGATATCACTTTCAAACGATAGGGCCAGAGGGTGTCGTCGTAAATGGTCGAAGAGTAGGAACGTGGCTTTGCCCATGGGAATCCAAAAGACCAGAAACCAGCAGATGCCAGAGACGAGAAGGAGTGAGGGCGAGATTAGACAGTAGAAGAAGACGAAAAAGATGACTCGGCCAATGTTCCACTGACCACGACCAAACAGTCTTCTCTTGGCCCGAGGAGGTAGTTCAGAGTTCTCACCGCGTCGACCACGGCCGAGAAGACTCTCTGTCTCGCTAGGTTCCGAATCGATACTTCTCCTTGAACGCCCTATAATGGAGCGATTGCGGTCAGGCCCAAAGAAAAGTCGGCCGTACTCAAGGTCTCCGCTCTGCCATTGTTCATATTCCGAAATGCTGCGTCCCTCGTCCTGGTCCTCGTGCATATAGGTTTCATCCTTTTCTAGGCGCACAAACTTGCCAAAGGGATAAAATAAGTATCCCGCAAGACCCCAGAGAATCGTTCCGTACTCTCTCCCGCTAGGAGCAGCGGCGAACAGGAGGCAGACGATGGCACCCAGAGCTGCCAGTGTAGCCATCCACCAACCAAACAGGAGTGTCCAGGCTAGATTGAACAAAAGAAGCCAGTTGCTCACTCTACCGCCAGGAGCGGAGTGGATATCGGCTTGGGCAAACTTTTGAATCGAACGATCCTTCTTGTACAGTGCTGGCTTCCACACACGAATACCAAAGGGGTGAGTCTGGTTGATGGCCTGTTGTCGGTCTTTGAGGGTGAAGCTCTCTGCCTCACTGACTTCGCTGTCCGAGTCGCAGTCGACGTGATCGCGAAGAGAAAGCTGCTCTTCCTGACCCTCTTGGGCCTCGGCAGGGCTTTCAGAAGATTCACCGTTGCTATCGTTGGTGTCGTCTGTGGTATCGTTTTCTTCCGGGCGCGATTGAACACGAGAGAGCTGGGTCGGGACCGGAGGTCTGCGGCGGTAAGACTGTTGGCGCTCAGCAGCATCAGCCTCCACCTCGTGAACTTCATCTTCGGCTGAGAAGACGCCGCCGCGTTGAGGTGTATTGGAAGACGGGCGCCGCGTCATAGGCGGCTTTCGCAATCGAGTGGCTGATCGCATTCTTTCGGGGCCTTTGGAAGGACGCGACGGTTGGGAAGGGCGAGAGGTGGTGCGGTCCTGAAGAGATTCAGTCGACTGCTGGGCAGAACTGGAAGCGGCTGGTCCGCCGATCGAGCCTGTAAAGGTTTAAAATTAATCCCTGGTCTTTGCCAAGCAGCGGCTCGGCTCATGCAACCTACCATAACCCTCAGGTCTCCGCCGCACAGTGTCTGTGGACTGGAAGCTTTCCGACAGACTATCGTCGTCGCAAAGGATTGATTCGGATCGAGCAAGTGGATGCGAATGACGCGTATCCGCTGGCGATGTAGTCCCAGACGAGTCGCCCAACTGGCGCCCAGTCGACGAGCTCTCTCCTCTCGAGGGTTCCATGGTGGAGTAGCGACACTGCGGTCAGCGCGGGGCGGTCAAAGGATACCTAACGCGATGTCGTCGCGAGTATGTTTTTGAGCTTGTCCTTTTGCTTGTGCTTGTTGCAAGATGAACAACAGAGATGGAGCCTCGGGAAATTCGACTATCCGACACAGACTGTGATTGTCTCTGTCCCTGACGTAGCTGGACAACAGAACAAAGTGGGAATGCCGAGCATGCCAATGTCACGAATGGGTTAAGTTGAACAGTCGATGCGACACGATGATGGAAGTGGCCCAAGCAACCAAGAATCGAGATGAGACGAGTCGAGTCGAGTCGAGTAGCGACGATTTGAAATGTTAGGCTGAGTTGGGTTTCGAGATTGAAATGAGCTATTGGCCTCTGTTTGTTTTGTCTGGGATCAACGGCGTCCCCGATCGAGAAACTGGGTTGAGGTTACCTACCTCCTGAAACTACCTACAGAGTAGGCAGGTACCGGTAGCTTACAAACAACACCAGAGAGTGGATGTTGGATGAGAGATGAGGAAAGAAAACCTTGACGGCTTACTCGAGCTAGATTAATACCTGTCTTGGTTGCTCGACAAGAAGGAATGACCTGGCGAATGGCTAACTAATCTTCTGACTTATTAAGGTTGAGCTACCTGCAAAGAAACTCTGAATGCCGTGTGCCGTCCTGCTCAAGAGATCGAGTATTGGTATCCATCACCAAACCTACAGTGCATGTACATCTTCGATCCCCCAACACAGAGCATAGGTAGGCAGAGGTTCCTTGCCTGCTCCACAGTAGCCAACCTCACGGCTCGTGATCCTTCGACTTGTCCCGGGATGGTCTAGTGTGTCTTACCGCACCTCGCGCGTGTTCCCCCCAGTCCAATGGCCTAACGTCATTCTGCAGCTCCAGGGTCTTGGGTTGGCGGCTCCTTGCACGACTTTGATACCGTGCTCGTTTAAGGGAGGCTTCTAGGACGCACTGTTTGATATAACTGAAGCATTGGTTAAAGAGAGAAAACAACTCCCGAGTCATGAGCAGCCCGTTGTAACCAAAGTCTCTGATCGTTATCATTCAAGATGATACCTTAATACTGCCCGCTTCGATCGATCGACATTGCGCAGGCGGTCTAAATGGCTTTCAGTGGGTCGCGCGGCAAGTCAAAAATCCACACTCAATCTGCCTACCTACCCTAGACCACCATGTCTTTCGGACGACGGCATAACATAACGCCGACATGCACCACAGTTCCCACCTTGGTTGGCCTGTGCACCGACCGGCCTTGGAGGATTACGAGACAAGCTGTAGCCTTGTCATCGAGCTTCAACCTCATCGCAAATCATCACCAACTCTCCCAATTCTCGACCCCCATCGCAACCTCCGCCTCCGCCTCAATCCCGTAATCTGGGCAAACCACGCAATTTTTTCGACTCTCCTTCTCCGATCCGCACTTGTTAGCCCATTTCCCTGACGTCAAGGGAGAGCTACGCCAAGATGGCGCTCGACGAGTACTACCACAACAAGATCGAGGCGATGAAGCTCGAGATCCTCAAGGGTCAAGCCGCGCTTCGTCGTCTGGAAGCTCAGAGAAATGACTACAACTCTCGTGTGCGATTGTTGAGAGAAGAGCTGGGTCTGCTGCAACAGCCCGGATCCTATGTCGGCGAGGTTGTCAAGGTCATGAGCACCAAGAAGATTCTCGTCAAGGTGCACCCAGAAGGCAAATATGGTATGTTCACCTCTTGATCTCCCAAATTCGAAATCCCCAGCTTACCCTCTACTAGTCGTCGATGTGTCGGACAGCGTTGATATCGCCAAGCTTACCCCCGGAAAGCGAGTCACCCTACTATCCGATAGCTACAAGCTCGAAAAGATGCTCCCCTCCTCCGTCGACCCCCTCGTCTCTCTCATGATGGTGGAGAAGGTCCCCGACAGTACATACGACATGATTGGTGGTTTGGATCAGCAGATCAAGGAGATCAAGGAAGTTATTGAGCTTGGTCTCAAGCACCCTGAGCTTTTTGAGTCTCTTGGTATCGCACAACCCAAGGGTGTCTTGCTTTACGGCCCTCCTGGTACCGGAAAGACACTATTGGCACGAGCTGTTGCTCACCACACTGCCTGCAAGTTCATTCGAGTGTCAGGTTCCGAGCTAGTGCAGAAGTACATCGGTGAGGGTAGCCGAATGGTGCGAGAACTCTTCGTCATGGCCCGAGAGCACGCTCCATCCATCATCTTCATGGATGAAATCGACAGTATTGGTTCCTCACGAGTAGAGGGCTCCTCAGGCGGAGATTCTGAAGTGCAGCGAACTATGCTTGAGTTGCTGAACCAGCTTGATGGTTTCGAGCCTACCAAGAACATCAAGGTCATTATGGCCACCAACCGTCTTGACATTCTGGATCCCGCCCTCCTGCGACCAGGACGTATCGACCGAAAGATCGAGTTCCCCCCACCCAGTGTCGAGGCCCGAGCCGACATTCTACGCATCCACAGCCGCAAGATGAACTTGACCCGTGGTATCAACCTCACCAAGATTGCCGAGAAGATGAATGGATGCTCTGGTGCCGAGCTTAAGGGTGTGTGCACGGAAGCGGGTATGTATGCCCTCCGTGAGCGAAGAGTGCACGTTACACAAGAGGATTTTGAGCTCGCCACGGCAAAGATTCTCAACAAGCACGACGACAAGGAGGTGTCCCTCGGCAAGCTCTGGAAGTAAGAAAATCGCAGCAGAGGGCGTTCTTTTATTTATCCATTTCCATTTCGTCTCTTGCTGGTACGTCTGCTGGGTTGAAGAGGGCCTGGTCGTTCATAGATGGGTTGGGACATGACAGCGGGAGGGGAGTTGTAAGGATAGTAAATTGTACCAACAACGGACAATGATCTTAAGCAACTCTATCAATTTGGTCTGTGACGCAAGACAACTGCGATAATATTTGCTGTGTATGCGTAGTTATACCTACGGCTGGATATCGTGACCATTGAATCAATGCTGTGAATTCGGTGATATAAGAGTTATAAGTGCCCCTTTCTAATGGAGAGACAGAGAAAAGTACCAAATAATCTATGCTGCAGTGCTCTGTGGCCTTGTCTCAACATTGCAATTGATGAGTGTTATGATCTTACCCTACACGTGCCATGGTGATTTGGGGTAAGGCCTTGGCAAGTCAGGTAAATGGTGGCTTTTTGAACCGCATACGCTGAATAGCGAAAACGAGATGGGAATTGTCTCGAAATCGCATCAGCTGGCCCATTGACTTTTACAGGTCTCAAGCCTGCAAGCCTCAAGTCCTCACACCGGAGGGATCGCTCCGCTTACATCTAAGACATGGATCGCGTGAAGTCTTAGCAAGGGATGATTCCAAAGCACAGGCCATTTCAGTCTGGACGATTCAAGATTTGGATGGGCTTGAAGGGCCTAGGAGAATCCTTGCAGAGTCGAGTTAATTGCCATGTTATGACTATTTTGTCGCCTTTGAAGGGTCTAGATGAGCATGGTTCAAGACTCATGTCTAGTAAACGACCTTTGCCAATAAGTCAAAGACTAGGTTCCTTATCAGTGATATGGTTTTCAGTTTAATTCTCCTTTAGTCGTTGGCACAATGGTCTTTGGCTGCAACGAGACAAGTGACCCATATGCCATCATGCGGCTCCGTCCCATAGACCGTCGACTCGTGACGGCGTCTTTAATCCTTTAGACCATCGGCCAACTTAGTAGTTAGTCCAGATCTCGAGCGGGAGCTCTACCCGGCGCCGTTCGGGCGCCCCGATACCCGCGCAGGTTTCAGAGGTCCGAGTCGTGAGTCGCGCTAGTAGGACCCTACAGCTTTGAACTGGTGAGCCACCGTGGAAGCTTGTTGAAAACAAGTATTCACGACGCACGAGTAAGTGCTTTGACACGAAGCTTCATATGGTCTGTTATCAGATAGATGAGTCAAATACATATGGCGGTGTACGAGGACGGGGATGCCGAGGCATGGCTTTGATGCGGTTGATTCTAACGTGTGTTGTTGATGTGCTCATGACGAGTGATGATTAGACATGCATGAATAGCTAGAGGAGCTGGGACCTGCTTTCTAATTACTAGTGTCTGGAACAAACAAGATGATTTGCTTTATGCTTGTGAGGATCAGGATAGTTGACGTCTTAAACGGTTGTTCTGGACGTTGGGTATCATTTATAGCTTACAGCTTAACTGATGCTTGGCATGTTATTCTCAGCCCTGGCGCAGAATGGATAATGTATCTTCAAGAGCCAAGAACTTCAAACACGAGTCAGCCAATACCCAGTGACTTTCTTACAGAACTCAGTTTAATTAGTCTCATGTATGGCTTTGACTATCGAGTACAGGTAATTATGCAACTGATGTGTGTAAGTAAAGCTAGATTGCACAAATAATTGTCTAGCTTACACTTCACCTCTTGGTGTCATCTTGAGAGACTATCTGACAAGTTGCTATTCAGCCAGAAAACCTCCAGTAGCTAGCTCAAGCTGTTATAGAGAGCATCTAGACTAGGTAATCCACTTGGTGGGACGTTGGGAGACAGCTACCATTGAGGCCAGGGTCTCGATTATCTTGAGACCAGCCAGTCAGAAACGAGGGCAATTCGTTTCCACATCACCCCGGTTTACCAGATTAGGAACGAGATCGATCAAATGGGCACTTATTTACCCAATCTTGTACTGGCTAACTGGGAAGAATAACTGCCTTGGGTAGTTTGCTTGCATGATCGACGTGGCTGGATGCACCCAGGACAGGGATACTGGTCGAGTGGAAATACAACTGATAAATCAACGTATTGTTGCTGAGAACGAGGCTCAAGAGAGTCAACGATGTCATAACCAGCATCTAGAACCCATTGACTTATGCGTTGTCCCCAGCTGAAGCACAGTCTCGGGCATCTAGAACGGTCCAGCGTACGTCACTGAGGCAGCATGGACCGTCACAGCCCTGGGCTTACAAGGCATTCAGGGCCTGAAAGCAGCTCGGCAGGGCATTTCCGAACCGACATGCCATGTGGTTTACAGCCTTAAGCTCCGCGTGGGTCCTATCGACAGGTTTGTTTGATAGAGGGACGAGGTGGAAAAGACCAGAGGAGACAGACAAGCGTTTCGTAGCTAGAAATAACATTCAACAGCTGTCGTCTGTCTCGTGCCCCTCCTGCTCCAGATCCCGGGTTAGATTTACAAGGGTCCGCCTTGTTTCGATGAGGCTAGCCCTAGCCCGTGAGGCGTCTCGTCTCGTGGCACGAGCCCTCAGGGCCTTGGCTGAAGGTGGAATTGGCGCCATCGCCTTGGGAACAACTAACGGTAAAGGGACAAGGTCTTCCCGCCTGGAAAAAGTCCCACTATTGCAGTAATTCCATGACCATCAAGTTCAATCATGCGCGTGCTGCATTGGGTCTCGGGATTGAGGCCATTGGGAAGGCTGTGCACGAGCTCAGGATACAGCGAAACGCCGCTGATCGCGGTATTGTACGTACTCTCTCCTCAATTCTTGGAGGATAAGTCACTCGCGTGCAACCTCGATTTGATAATCACATCGGACTTGGGGGGGATGATCTCAGGGTCCAGGCCCTTCGATGTGGATGGATAGACGTGACGGTGAGCAAATGGATGTCTGAAAGCTTCAAGGGCGTGCCCTTAGCGTCAACTTACAGGCGCAAGGGTCCCTAATCAGGAACCGTAACAGTAGGGACGGACGACGACATGAAACGGCAGCCATCTCCGGGGCAAGGCTGGATGGAATACCGAAATGTTTGGATATGCGATGCTGCAAGCCGAGCTGCTTATCAATCCATCAAGGCCGGCATACAAGGTTTATTGTCAATAAGCCATGAAGCAAAGCGGCACTGACACGACCTGCTAACGAAGAAGAAGCCGTTTTCTTACGGGACAAGATATGATTGCGGCTCAGACTCAGCTTGAGACAGCTCGCTTTCAGCTGAAACTTCGTTCTCCGTTTGACCAAAGTTCCATTTTTAAAGTCGCTGCAAAACGGTAATGCTGTACGTATCATCATCTACGTCATACTGCAGTTCTGTATCTCCGTAATCTCGCGGTCCAGACTCGATGTTCTGGAAGCAAAGTTAACTCAGTTGTTACTGTATCTATTAGCCATGTAAGCATAGCCTGTTGGTTGGGATACAATAAGTTCACCTTTTCCCTGCCGGGCTTAAACGTGACCGTTCTAGACTCTCAGGTGTCTTGTAAGTGGAGGCTGGCATTTGCAAAAAGGCGGAGTTTGTCCTGCACGAAGTTATCATGAGAAGTAGAAGAAGCGGACCAGTGACGTTGACGACGCCGCCACGCGCATTTCTGGTTGGGCAAAGTCCAGAGAGAGGGAAAAAGAGACAGACAACTGCTGCACACACCTCCTCCCCCTGTCGTTTTCTGTTCCAGGTGGACCCTGACGCTGCCATGACGAATAATCAGGGGGAGAGACGAGACGGTGACAGCTTGGGGCAGGAGAATGGTTGAATGCAGTTGATGGATACCTAAGCTGATCATGATGGGGCAAGGCTAGGATGATGGCATCCCGATGTTGATGTTGAGATGAATGAACCTTATTGCCATAATTAGTAGATACGAGAGGGGGAGATTGAAGAGGAATACAGTTGACAAGCTTCAATACCTAAGTCACCACCTTATTGCAGCAAGAGTTTTGGTCTCTTTTATTGAAGTTTGTCTTCTATATCGGATCTCCCACTATTAGCTAATTACAATACGGCCGCAACACAACCTTCCACCACCGGAAGATCCTTCATACACCAACCACATAACTGGTCTGGTCAAGCTGACGATCGTCAAGGGGTCTTTGCTCAGCTGCACGGCTGACTCTACCTCATAGAGCCCTGACGAGAGAGGCACACGCATCTCCGGTCCGGTCCCCAGGAATTTGGTGCAATGAGAAGGCATATCTGCAGCTCGCTTGGACGATCTTTACTAGACACGACGTGTCTAACTCTACTAACCCCCCCGACGACCGTCCTCACCGGGAACCGTTCTGCAACAATTGTCCGTCTTGTTCTGCACACCACCCTCCATCTCAACGACATGCCACTCGGTCTGACAATAACACGAGAAAGCGACGATTGAATTTGCACAGATATGCACTTTGACGTGCAGCGCAAGCCATGATTGACGTTTGGCTAACCAACCGCACCAAGAGACGCCTACAGACTTGAAGAGGGCTGCATTTGGGGGTTCAGATCTGTTCTCTTGGTCTTGCTTTTTAGAGTTTGGAGTTTGGGGTTTCAGGAGAGCATAGGTCCCTTCTTGCATCCGGCCCTTGTTAACTCTAACCCGAAATCTGGTGATGACTTCTAGCAAGTGGTGTAATCGGATGATTTGCCAACCTCCAAGTTTCCAGGCCACACAAATACGCTACGCGATCCACCACCTGCCCACGCATCCCACGGTGACGCAGGCTTGATTGAAATACGGTACAGTATGATACGGTAGGTGGAGTTTGAGTGATACAACAGTTGTAGCCACCGTTTCTAGGTAGTTTATTCTTGAATGACAAACCTCCACAGCATATTGCTTATCTTTACTTCTCTCTACTAAGAATAATCATTCGTATGGATCTAATCATATAATAACCATTATATAAGAAGGCAAGATAAAGAACTAAACGAAAAATTCTCTCTACCTCCTTACCCGTTTCGATGCTGAATGCATCTCCTCATCAACTTTCTTCTTTTCACTTCCCCACCCCACGTCATCGTCTGTCAGACGCCACCGTCGCCATCCCACTGGACCGACGGTAACGGCGTTTTCTTAGCCCTGCCCCCTTAAATACCATCCCATCGTTGCCACTGCTTCATGTAGGTAGGTACTTGTGGTGTACGGCTCTGTTGCTCTGTGTTCAAGTACCGTATATGCGTCTCAGCTCCATCTCAAGTACTATTACAGGACTGACTGAGCCTGAGAGGCAATTAGTGTCTTACAGTATAATACTGTACCAAAGTGCCTGGCCCGTCACGTCAGGACCCTTCGAATTCGGCCACCGTCTCACCTGGTTCCTAGCTGCCCGGGGCGGGCACCCTACAGCCTCCCCACTGAAATTTAGGCCATCACCCCCTGACCCCTACCAACTAAACGCCCCCCTTCTTGGCTTGTTTCCAACCTGTCTGCCAGGGATTCAAGACCCCACCATCCGCCCGCTTCTTGACCTTCGATTCTCCTCTATATCTGCTCTGCTTCTTTTAATCTACCACTCGCCCTCTCGCTCGACCCAAGGTTTCTCGCCCCGAGACCCTGAAGCTTTACTTTGCTATTGCTTCAAATACCCGTCGACCCAGGCCCTACCCATCCATCGCACTCAACTAATACTCGGCTTGTTCACCATGGCTTTATGAGCCTCGCCCAGCCTCTCGCCCCTGCGTCTCCAGAGATGATGTCGACTACTACTCCCATTACCACCTTCGCTATGCATGATTCGAGGACTGGCGACCGCACGCCTTTGCATTATACCATGAAGACTCCCGCGCGACACTCCCCCGCCGGGCAAACCCATTCCAATTCTATCTCTCATTCTCGTTCAAATTCGTACAATATCGGCCACTCCCACTCCCACTCTCACTCTCAGACACTTCGGCCAACCAAGCAACAAAAGTCCTCGACTCCTATTGCCTCTCCCCGGATGCCATACTCTGTCGGCCAGAACCACCCGCCGCCCAAGCTCTCACCGCGTGTTGTCCCCGATAACAGATCACCTAGCCCTAACTATTTTGGTCTCATCGTCGAGTCGGCCAATGAAAGGGGAGATTCCTCGTCAGGGCTCCCCAACGATACCTGGAGCCCTTCGTCCTCCGTAAAATCATTCCAGGCTGCTATACCAAAGCAGGTTCCTTTAGATGCCAACCCCGAATTTGAAGCTTTCAGGAGGCAGGCAGACCTTAACCGAGGCAAATCCTTTGCCCTCTCGACGAGTCACTATGCCCAGCCGCCGGTGACGTCAAACAGCATCGCACCTGTGCGTCCTCGACCTCCGCGATGGCATACACATACGAGCGATACTGGCGGAGCATCTCCCTTTGCTCGTGGCCTGAGCTCTGCCAATGTTCGACCTGCTAGCCGAATGGATGTCGACCAAGACAGCTTGCAAGATTCAGCTTACGTTTCATCCGACTCGAAGCGTAATTCAGAATCCTCTCTCCACCACCATGTTCCCGCTCTTAACTTACCTCGATTTGAGTCACCTCTACCTATGGATCCTCCCCAGCAACGTAATACCCTGACACGATCAGAAGACCGCGATCCTCGGTTGTCAGTAATGGAGCATCGCCCTGATCCACCAGATGTTCGAGACATCACACGCTCTTCTACGGTGCCAGCGACGCTGGAACAGGGACAACCTCGCATGATTACTGGCCAGCAGCTACGGGATATGCTCCAGAAGATGAGCCAGGATCGACTACTTATCCTTGATCTTCGATCTTCACAGAACTACGCCCAGTCTAGAATTCAAGGCGCGCTCAATCTTTGTATTCCTACCACTCTTCTTAAGCGAGCTACCTTCAACATTCAAAAACTGAAGCAGACTTTCCAAAGCAGTTCTGACTCAGACAAATTCTCCAAGTGGCAAGAGACGGATTGCATTGTTGTGTATGATGCACACGCTTCTGATAAGCGAGATGCCATCACCGCTCAGAACATGATCAAAAAGTTCACCAATGAGGGATACAAAGGCGAGACATGTATCTTGAAGGGCGGCTTCAACTCTTTCCAGGAAAATTTCCCTGACTTTGTCGACTACCAATCAGCTACAGGCTCCCCTGGAAAGCCTGGCCCTGGTCATGGCGGAATCGCACCTGTCATTGGAGGAGTCATGCTCCCAAATGCCAGCAACGACGTGAATCCATTCTTCTCCAACATTCGGCAGAACATGGACCTCGCCGATGGTGTAGGACAACTAGATGTTTCGCGACCTTCTGCTTTGGATTCGCCCTCCTTGCCTCGCTGGCTACGAGAGGCTGCGGCGAAACCTGACCACGGAAAGAAGGTTTCTAACAAGTTCTTGAACATTGAAGTTGACGAGCAGTCTCGAATGAAGGCAGCTTATGCTGCTTTCAACCCACACAACCAAGAGAAGCGTGACCAGGTACAGCTCTGTGGTGTCGAGAAAGGTGTCAAGAACAGATACAAGGACATTTTGCCCTTTGAGCATGCACGAGTCAAATTGCAGGAGAAGCCTGAAGGCTCGTGCGATTACATCAACGCCAGTCATCTTAAAGCGTCCCGAAGCAACAAGCGGTACATTGCTACCCAGGGTCCGCTCCCTGCCACCTTTGAGGTAAGCTAGTCACTTGATTACTGTGTAAAGCCTGACTAACATGTATATAGGACTTTTGGTCTGTTATTTGGCAGCAGGATGTGCGTGTAGTCGTCATGTTAACTGCTGAGTCGGAGGGAGGTCAACTCAAATGCCATCCCTATTGGAAGGGTCGGGACTTTGGAGCGATTAGACTCAAGCTTCTGTCCGAGAAGAAGATATCTTTGGATATTGATAAGCACAGATCCGACTCGCACCATACACCTTCCGTCTCTGCCAGCGAACAGGGCAGAAAGCGAGCGAACACTACAACGACAGTGGAGTCTGCGACTCCAACACCGAAGTCGACAAGCACTCCAGCGGAAACCCCTTATGTGATTGTTCGCAAGTTTGCACTCTCTCATACCGCCCACCCATTCGCACCAATTCGAGAGATTACGCACTTGCACTTCCCATCATGGCCCGACTTTGGTACACCAGCACAGCCATCCCACTTGTTGGCCTTGGTCGAGCTGGCCAACGTCATGCAACGTTCTGCTCTACCTGTTGAGACGTCTTCGGTGGTGGGATCAAAGCTTTCGCCAACAGAGCCACCCCCCATCACTTGGTACGACGAGCCGGAAGCAGACTCTCGTGCACGACCGATGTTGGTCCACTGTTCCGCTGGATGTGGCCGCACTGGAACATTCTGTACGGTTGACAGTGTAATTGACATGCTGAAACGTCAGCGTCAAGCCAAGATGGAATCGATACGATCTCGTGACCATGAAGGTGATGTTTCCATGGGCGAGAATGGGGATGCGTCACCCCGGTCTGCAAAGCATTTCAACTTTTACACCCCAGGTCAGCGATCAAACATGGAGAGAAAGGCAGCTCGAGGAGGGGCAGCTATCGACACCGACTGGATAAACGACGATAGCGTGGATCTAATTCAGAAGACAGTGGAGGATTTCCGAGAACAGAGACTAAGCATGGTGCAAAGTCTGAGGCAATATGTTCTCTGCTATGAGACGGTACTTGAATGGGTAACAAGGATGAATGAGCGAGCGTCAAACGCTCCGAATGGACGACTGCGGAGCGGGAGTCTTCACCACTAAATCAGGATGCATCATGACTGAGTAACGGGATTACGGAGCACAATTGCATAGGTACATGGAATAATGCAACAAACAGGGACGGGTGGATGGTAAAGGCGTTTACTGGTTCATCTGCGTATGATTCTGACACGGAGATTCACCCGGAGGCTAGCACAGCGAGCGTGCATCGCTTATGAAGGGGCATTATAAAAACAACGTTACGGGCCTTGGTTTGATACTTGCTATGAGTGGGATGGGTTCTTATGGTTTCTGTATAGTAGAATAAAAAGGGTGACTGGGGACAGCAACGTTGGAAACATGGGACTGACATAGTAGGGTCAATGAAAGGCTACACATGCATATGCACTTACTCAAGTTTGTTTTTGAGACTGTGATTAGATGTGTAAAGTATAAATGACATGGTATATTTTATGGTTCTATATGTTCTTATCTACAATGAAAACATCAGTCAGAACAGCTCGTTTAGAAATGTGTTTGTTAAAGATGCCGTTGAAGATATCGCCGGAACCACCTAATGCGCAATGCGCAATCGGGGCTGCTAAGAGCGTCATGAGAGGGGGAGCACGTGTGATGACGTCGTATCGAATGCATGGCCAAAGATAGAAGCTGACGTGGCTGGGGTATGAGACGGCATGACCGGGGAAAGAGCCTCGTTTCACAATGCGTGTAGAGACGGGATGAGGTTATCAGGGGACTCGACTCGACTCGGCTCGGGAGTGATTGATAATCCGTGGAGAAACAGTTCTGGTGGGTTCTTTGATGATTCAGGGCACTAGCTTAGGCTCTGTATACTGTAGCACATCCCCCAGAACATCCATGGATGCCCCTATGAAGCTGGGGCGTCAAAGTTTCACAAACTAGACATGTTCCAAGGAAAGAACCCATGATTGTATTTTGTATTCTGTACCAGAATCGGCCATGCGCTTTCCACGAACTGGAACCTTCCTTTTTGACACCCCCACTCTGTGCATCCTCTTAAAGCAGTCGCATTGGACGTCCCTTCCTCCTATCGTCAACAGCGTCGCAAGCAGTGGAAGGAGCTGCAAGCCACCAACAGAAGTCAAGGGAAGTGCACCCGGTGATAAGGAGTTGCACTTAGGTTGGCCCGTTCCCGCCTTCATCTGGCATCCATCTCAATAAATCCTCCATCTTCCATCCAACCTCACTTACTTCCATTCTTCCCCCAAGCCACCCGCTTCTTCTAAGCTTATAAGACGGTTTGTACAATAATACCTGTATTCTATCTCCTTTCAAAACCTTCGTTTCTATACAAATCGGCCTTCTCATTCATTCCCTGGGGCTCATTGCGCAATCTCTCATTTCTCGCTTCTACTCTGTTTGGTGGGCGGGTTCGTTTAGCGGGCGTGAGACTCCCCTGTTTTGGCCTTGGGTGCTGATTCAGAACCACCCACGGATCCCACTGCGCCACCAGACTTGCCCTGACGAAACGACCCAGTCCCTCGACTTTACGCTTTCGGCGCCCAGAAGACCTCAAACCGGCCCCCCGTTTGGGCGTCGACGACGAGAGCAATCTCCCATCTCGGGGTCGCATTTACCTTTACCATTGAACCGTTCTTTGGTAGCTTCAGAACACATTCTGGTCATGTCACAGCTGCCGTCAGCCGCCGACACGATGCGCCGCCCCTCCCTCGACTTGACAGACCCGTCGCGCAACATCGAAGAGTCCAACGGAGCGCCCTCCGACCAAAGCATGGAAGATGACCTCGATCTCTCCATGTCTCTAGCCGAAGATGACGACGTCCTAGAAGAAGACTCGAGGATCTATACACCGCCTCCCCATATTGCCGCCCGTTTCTATCGCCCATCGCAGGCTCGTCGCAGAGATTCGGCTGCCTCATCGCGCCGCAACTCGTTTTCATCCGCCCATTCACGATGCTCGTCTATTCAGCCATCCAGCCACCGCGGGGGTGAACAGAGCAAGCATGTCGCCCAACACCTCCGCCGCGCCTCGTTTCTTGAGGACCGCAGGGCTCGACTTGCCGATCGAGCTGCACATGCCGAAAAGGTCCGACTTCGAGCAGCTCTCGCAAAAGCGACTCACCGAGATACATCGGTGTCCGAGGAACGTGCCATCGCGGCACAGCAAGCCAGAGAACGTAATCTGGCAGAGATTGTCGCCAGTTGTGCAGAGGAAGTAAAAAAGGCCAAACAGGTTGCCGAGTTCATGAAGGAGAAGCGGGAACAGGACATAGCCAAGATGAAGGCTCAGATCGAAGAGCGAATGGCTGAGGCAGAGAGAAGGCGGGAAGAACTGCGAACAAAGACTACGTCGAAGAGGAGTCGTGGGCAAAGTGTTGCAAGCAGGAAGCCCACTGACCCCATGCCCGACATCATTGAGCAAGAGCCCCGTAAGCTTACTCCTGAAGAGGCGGCAACGAGGATCCAATGGTGGTGGCGTGGCTACCTTCGAAAGAGAGCCATTGCCGAGTTCAACGATCTTGGCTTGACCGTGGATGGTATCAGGGATACACACTTCGATACTGTCGTAGAGCTTCTGGCTCAGGAAAGGGTCCTTGTTATCACCGCACGGTTGCTCAGGCTCTGTGGCCTTGAGGAGGGCGATCCAGGATCAGTCGGAGAAATGGCAGCAGTTCGCACATTCCTGAGTGCCTTCTTGATTCTCGGCCATCCTAATCAAGTCCTCAGCAACAAGAATGATAACGGTGATCAAGGCATGGCCAATGCGCTTGCCTCTCACCGACTGCCTTCCACAGACCTCACCAACCCCCAACTGCAAGATCTGGTTGGCAAAGCGCGAGATTTGCTGATTTCTTTCGAGAACATCTTTT
Organism: Fusarium sp. NRRL 66739; assembly: GCA_021655895.1. NCBI lineage: Eukaryota > Fungi > Ascomycota > Sordariomycetes > Hypocreales > Nectriaceae > Fusarium > Fusarium sp. NRRL 66739. The sequence continues at coordinate 71,860 of JAJJWO010000197.1, forward strand.
CTCGTTTAACATCTGCCAACAAATACACCATGCCTCCAGCACTCAAGAACACGCTTCCTGAGGCATACGCCACCTTCTATAATGCCTTCATTGCATGGAAATCGCGAGATTCAAATGCGTTGATCGAGGTGATGCTCATGCAGTTTGTCGAACTTGACGCGATTTATCACACCGTCAAGGATACCACCGATGATGCGGCCACCGCTCTTTACAAGAAGAGCATTCAAGACAACCAGTTGATGCTCATTGTGCGTATCAAGAAGCTGGCAGGTCCAGAAAAGGGCAAGAAGATGATCTTCGACGCAGTAGCCGAAGCTCGGAAAGCTCGCTCTGCCAAGAAAAAGACTGGTGATACCAGGCCCCGTGTGGCTGACAGTTCGCCCGGAGAAGCGTCCGAGACGGCCAACAGTCTGGTCTCGCCTGAATCACAGACGCTCACCCCGCCTGCAACTCCAGCCAGCAAGGCCAAGGAAACGGCGCCTGCTCCCAAGACTGGCCTCAATGGCCTACTGCCGAATAACAGAATCGTGGTTCACGAGTTGGCTATCAATAAGGAGTATCAACTCTCTCCGGATGAGTATCGGGAACAGCAGGCAGAGCGCTCGCAACCTATGTACATGCAGATGCGGGCCACTATGGACGGCGATGATAGTGCGATTAATTTCAACTTCTTCGCACTGGTGGCTAGCAACATCAAGGAAAAGCTTCAACGTTTGTTGAAGCCTGGCAACTCGATGTACAACCTCATCGGTGAGATTCTAGACCCCGAGATGGCAGAGCGGCAGTTTGCGCTGGGCAACTTTTCATACGAAAAGTTTTTTACTGCCATGGCGTCTCTTCTTCCCAAGCTTTGCGCTCCTTTCCGTGACGAGGAAGTCAAGGACCTGATCCAGAATAAGCTTTCCGACGGCAACATTATCGATCGGGTTCAAGCTCTGAACGGCTTCATTGATCTGATGCTCTGTGATTATATCAATTATTTGATGAGGATCGCTGCGCCTCAGTTGATTGAGTCTGCTGCCCCATATGAAGCCAAGAGATTCGCCGAGGATGTCGAGAAGGGTCAGCTCGGCCTTGCAGCGGCGGAGGCAGCGTGGAGATCCTCACGGGCAAAGGTTCTTGCAGAAGTGCAGAAGAAGGACCCAGAGGGTATCAATCATCCAAGGTCGCGACCCATGGCAGGACGGTTCTATGCGCAGATGCTTGTTGACATCTTTACCAAGATCTCGCCTACTTCTGTTGAGGAAGTACCAGAGATGCTTCGTCTAGACTATAACCGCATCGGCCAGGTCTCCACCTCGATCCAGCGTATTATTACTGCTGGCGCGGTCCTGCTGCAGTGCAAGAATCTGCTGAAGCGAGACGTTCGATCTTCGTGGAAGATGGAGGCATCTCGTATCATGGCGGTTCTAGAGGCTGGTCACCCTCTGCAAGCAACAGTGGACGGTGTCATGGCTGCCCTAGAGTCTGGTCGGTCAATGCCCGCGGCGACCAAAGGTCACCTTCGCGCATTGGTGACCAAGATCCTAACTGCCAGTCAGGACATGGCAGAACAGGGAACCGAACCCAGGGAGCCTGTTCTACGGCTCTTGCTCACCCGCCTGCGAGGGAACATCCTCGCCCGCCTGGCTGCTGGATCAGCGAGCGAAAAGGTCAAGGCGGCTAATACAGCTGGCGAAAAGCTTGCCAGCCTTGGACTCTCCGAGTTTGTTGAGCGAGTGAGAGAAATTTCAAATCTACTAGAGAAGATTGGAGCTGTCGACAGAGCAGCCCATGGACCTTGGTGGGATGCAGTTGCAACAAAGGTGGAGCAGGAAGAGATGTCGGCCTAGAGCTAAATACGGGCTGGGTTGTTTCAATAAGGATGCATGACGAGCAATATGGATGCATGATATTGGGAGGTTAGCATTTGGTTTCATTATCCAAGGAAGGGTTTTGTTTTATTGGGAAGCGCTTCTGGACTTTCATGGCGTACTGGAACGGGTAGCTAGTATGGCTCACTCTGGATTGGAGATGCGATTTGGTATCGAGTCAAGCTTGCCCCCTTTCAAGAGGGTTTGGCAGTGCGGATGGTTACTTGATTTCATGGGTCCTGGCAATTTGCTTCAGTTGGGATAGCGGATAGAATGATACTTTACTCAGCGCCTAGAAATGCGTTTACTATATTTTATTAATGGGCTCTCGACAGGCTGAATCATCATCGCTCTAGTTGTCAAGCAACTCTACACTGGGACCTTCCAGCCGTTCCCTATGGGCTGTGCCACTCACTCATTCAGAACAAGATCAATGGACAATGAATGTGAAGACCAGATGATAGAAGCGGGTCTACTTTCGGGACGGCCCGGGTCACATGACATGCATGACCCGATAGGCGTAAAAGGATGTGGCTTACACAGCCGAGCTCTATTACTGAGCCAATCAGCTCCAGCAGGAACTCCATCCATCTTGGATGAAATACCAAAAAGAAACATGCCTGACTGAGATGTATGTGTGTACAAGAAGGAAATCAAGCAAAAACAAAGGGTCTGGCCGGGGATTGAACCCGGGACCTCTCGCAAGCTAAGCTGTAGGGTTTTCCCTAAGCGAGAATCATACCACTAGACCACCAGACCGGTGATAGATCCGAAGGACCTGGATTTACTTGCTAGACTGGAGCTGCAAGTTTTTTTATATAGGCTGTCAATGCCAGAGATAAAACTCTAGGTATTTTATATCTACTGAGATTACTTTAATAGAGTATAATAATATTAAATAAAATTATCTAAAATAAAGTATATACTATAAGTATTACTAAAGCTTGCCTTAATTAAGTATTAGATTATTTTATATTATAAGTTATAGTATATATTCTAGTTTAAGCAAAACAGTGTTTCAGTAGTTACGTATTCATGGCTTGTATAAGTAAGTGTCTTAAAGGACGACAGGAGGGACCCTCACATGGTATTCAACTTTTATTACAGACTGTGCTATCCACAAGTCATGACAACATCTTCTCCATGACCAACTCCGCATTATCTATAATTTACATAGTCAAGCATATCCGTGAGCGTTGAGCCACTCCTTGAGCTTCTCAGAATCGCGCTCACGGTACGCAGCACGTCCCCGAATCTTGTCCTTAACCGTGCCAAGTGTGCGGTTGAAGCTGCTGGTGTCCTTGTCGGCCATGAACTTCTCAATATCCTCTACAACAGCCACATCAGTGAAGCGGCTCAGACTAAGGTTGATGTATCGGTCGACAACCACAGGGTTACCAAGCTTGGTGATGACAGCATCCCAGTTGTCCTTCATGAACTGCCACTGCACAGGACGGCCGACAACGTTGTTAGCGACGGAACCACCGAGGACGTGCATGTCTCCGGCGGGGACGGCGTTGGATGGAGGAGACTGGTTAAAGTTGAAGGGAATAACCTCCTTAGCAAGGAGGTCAGCGTCCTTAGCTGTGCCCAGAACGCTGAGCGTAAGAAGCTTTCCATCGATAGACTTGGTGTTGAACCACTCCTTCTTGAGAATCTCGACTGTGCGGGCGGGCTCCTTGATGATGGCGGCGCGCCAGACAGCAACACGGAGTGGGGCGGGAATGGGATTGGCCTCGGGGTTCTCAACCCAAGCGTTGAAGCGCTTGAGAGCCTCCTCGGTGACACTATACAAGTTAGTACAAACACAAAAAATGAGATGTTGGAACTTACGCAGGGTGGCCGCTGGCAACAGCAACGCCAATAATCTCCTTTCGCAGCATACCGGTGAGGTAGTCCTCGCCCTCATGGAACTCCCAACCAACTTCCTTAACCTTCTCATCAATGAGCTTCAGAGTAAAGTTATCCAGGGCCTTCTTGATAGATTCATCCTCTCCAAACACCGACTTGACACTGCCAATGGAATCGAGGACCTGGCGCCAAACTAGGGTATGGGTCTCCTTGCCGAAGCCCTCCAGGAAGGTCAGCAGAGCAGGGGTGGTACCGTTACCAGCAAAGGCAAGGTCGGCAGTGGAACCAATAATGGAAATCTTGTCCTCGGTGCTGAGCTTGTCGAGCTGAGTGCTCAGCTTGGCAAGACGCTCAGGGGGGTAGTTCACACGGTAGAAGCCAGTAGCACCGCTGTTGAGCTTGTAAAAGTCCTCATCAACGTCACGGATAGTGTCTTCCTTAGTGGTCAAGGACAGCGAGGCGATGCCAGCATGGTCTTTCTTACCCTCCAGGCCCAGGGGAACCCACCAAGTAGTGGTATCATCCTCAGGCTTGACATCGCCAGTCGACAGGAATCGAGATTGCTTGACAGAAATCTGACCAGGTTCCTCGGCAACGGTAAGGACGGGGTGGCCGATCTTGGAGATCCAAGGGTGCATAAGCTCAGTCACATTCTTACCCGAGGCTTCACCAAGAGCATCCCAAAGGGCAGTAGTCTTTGCGTTTCCGTAAGCGTGAGCCTTCAGGTAGTTAGACACACCCTTGAGGAAAGTCTCAACGCCGAGGTGGTTGGCAAGCATGCGAATAGCGGAGCAACCCTTCAGGTAGCTGATAGAGTCGAAAATCTGGTTGACATCGAGAGCATCGCGGACAGGCACATGAATGGGGTGGCTAGCACGGATACCGTCAAGACGGAAAGCAGCCTCCATACCCTCGTTGACGAACTGAGCCCAGACCTGCCAGTCGGGGTGCAGGTGATCAACAGCGTGCCAGCCGACCCAGGTAGCAAAGCCCTCGTTAAGCCAGAGCTCGTCCCACCAATCCATAGTAACAAGGTTTCCAAACCATTGGTGAGCAAGTTCGTGGGCCACAACGTAGGCGACGGCGTTCTTGAATCGGGGATCCGAAGTCTTCTCATCGTAAAGAACCTGGGTAGTACGGTAGGTAACAAGACCCCAGTTCTCCATGGCACCGTGGGTGAATTCGTGGACCGCAATCAAATCGGACTTGGGCAGAGGGTAGTCAATGTCGAAGATCTCGGAGAAGAAGTCGATGATCTTGGGGGCATGCTGGAGGGCCCACTGACCCTGCTCCTTCAGACCACGAGTGGTGTAGACACGGACAGGAATCTGCTTGCCATTGTACTTTCGGTCGGTGAAAGCCTCGATGTACTCAAAGTCGCCAACAGCCCAAGCCAGCAGGTAGGTGCTCATGACAGGAGAAGTCTCGAATGATACAATGTTCCAGCCATCCTTGGAAGGTCGGGTATCCTTGACGGGCATGTTGCTCAGAGCAACCTGGTCTGAAGGAACCTCAATCTCGAGATCGAAAGTGGCCTTGAGGTTGGGTTCGTCAAAGCAGGGGAAAGCCCGGCGAGCATCGCAAGCCTCGAACTGGGTGCTGAACATGTAGTGCCATTCGCCGTCGTGGGGAACCGAAGCGGAGGGAGTTTCGGCGGGCTTGTACTTGCTGCGGTAGAAACCAGCCATCTCATTGTTGATGATACCTTCGAATTCAATGGTAAGGGCGGCCTTGGAAGAAACGGGGATCTCCTCGTCGAATGTGATGGTGGAACGTTGAGCTTTGGAATCATAGTCGAACTTTGTAGACTCCACCGACTTGGAGTCGACAGTGACCTTGGCGTTGGAGAGCTTGAGTTCGAGTGTGTTGACGATGATTTCTTTGGTAGGCTTGGTGATTTCCGAGTCGATACTTCAGAGCTGTTAGGGGAAAGCTTATTCGGCAGATGAGGAGAGCTAAAACCTACGTAACAGTGCCCTTGTAGGTCCAGTTGGTGAACTCCAGGTCCTTCAAGGACAGCTGGTAGTGCTTGGGCTTAACATTGTCGGGGAGAACGTCGCGGTCAGTCATTGTTTCGTTACGGGCGAGTCTGGCGTGGGCGGAACAAGCTCGATCAGAGATCTTGGGGACAAGACTATTCGACGCGGAGTGAGGTTAGCAAGCCGCAGCTCCAAAGCTTTAGCTTAGCAAGAGGGGCGAAGAGGGGAATAGATCCAGCTGTCGGAGGGGTATTGGTAAAGAGCGCAGATGCTATCGTGAGAGTATCAAGTTTTATGAGAAGAGGAAAAGTGAAGTAATATGGAACGAGATAGACGACAGCGTGATGATGCGGCGGACGTGAAGGACCACCCTGTGCTGTACCTGCCCCACCGCGGGGTTACAGCGATGGATGGATGCGATGACGGGAGGGGCAATGTTTCCCGCTGCAAACGGAAAGCAACCAATTGCACCTGAGACAAAAAGGTACGTACCTCCTGATTCCAATCGGCATTGGCCGCGCATTATCACGGCGAGTGCGCGACGTGGTGCTTGTAAGTGAAGCAATTCCCTTTGCCCAGACGCTGCTCGACCATGATATCTTCTGAGAAACCGAGGCAACTGGGGCTGCCGTTTGCCGTGTAATTAGCAATAGTGGGCTGCTACTGCTCCAGCTCCACTGGCGCTGTTGCTGAGCCAAATGTCGCAAAAGGCCCTTTGACGACGACATTTTTGGCCGGATCGTGCACCCTTTCAGGAGAGACACGTCGTCGCAATTGGGCAGGTCGTTGAGGCCTTTGACGGTATATGTTCCTCTGCTATATCGTTTTCAGCCACTGAGAGACTCCATTCGTGGCACTTTTGTAGCTGGCCCCGTCTGTCCCGAGGGTTTGAATTGGTATCGCGGGCGTTGGGAAATTTTCGGGTCAGTCTGAGGCTTAGTTGAAGCCGCCTTTGCCGGTGACAAGCGGATGGGGCCGTGTGTATTGTGTCATGAGAGCATATTGCACTGTGCATCATGAGACGACTAGGGTAGATAAGGTATGAGGGAAAGATGTTTGACACAGATTTGGATAAATACTAATGATGAATTATAACGTAAAACAAGTCATGATTTATAACACTACCATGCTTATACTTGACCAAACAGGCACAAGAACAACCATTTATTTACTCCGGGCAACTATTCACATCGACGTTTAAACACGCAAAACACCCACGTTGGCCGCCATCCAATCATACGAATCCGACCTAAAGTTATCGTCCAGGAGACTGTTCCTGTTTGCCGTCTCAAACCACATAAGCTTCTTATTCTCCTTCCACTCAGGCCAATTAGCATAGCCAGTAACACCCTTGTTAGGGTCGAGATTGTACAGAAAGTTGAAATAGTACGTCCGAATGCTTCGCATAGCATTGTTAGGCAAGAGGCCATAGAAGACCTGAAGCAGATCCGAGGCATGCATCGTTCCGAGGATTGGCGTGCCATAATTGTAGCTTGCGAGGTAGGACCATGCTGGAACATCTGGGTTGCTGTCTGTCGCCGTCTGGAGAAAGATACGCCTGGTGAGCGTAAAGACAAGATCACCAAGAATAGCTGCACGGCGCTTGAAACCTGGGAAGACCTCGTTGAGCAGGAGAGTGCGGAAGGGACTTCCTGCGCTAAGAAGGATTGAATAGGTGTTGACGAAAGTAGTCAACTGTTCCTTGGTTGCCTGGTTAAAATACAATTGCTGCAAGTAGTCGACAAATCTGGATGTAGTCGTCAAGTTAGGCTGGAACAATGCAAAAAGGGTTCCTTCATCCTCTTGATTTCCGTTGATCATGGGAACCGCATAATACCGTCCCGATGCGATGAGCGCGTCGGGACTGTCGGGAAGAACCTTGCCATCCGGGCGGGGGAGATAGGATAGAGCCAGAGAGTTGTATGACAGGAGGCCTGGGACAGAGTTTGCAGCGTTCAAGAACTTGTCATAGCTCAGTCCTCGCAGGCACGCAAGGGTATCCGAAGCACCGGAGCAGCCGCCTTCTTTCACAACGGCGTCGTAGATTGCTTGACCCTTATCACTGTCCACAGGCTCCGCAGGCGCCAGACTTCCCGAGTTCATGATGGCACCCCTGAAAAGAGGCTTGCCTTTGTAGTTAGCGTCGCCGCCATACAGAACCATCTGGTCAAGCACTGAGATGGCACCAGCAGACTCTCCCCAAATAGTGACCTTATCAGGATCACCTCCAAACGAAGCAATATTGTCGGCAACCCACTCGAGTCCCAAGCGCTGGTCCAGCAAGCCCAAGTTGGAACTTCCATCCTTCTTGATCTCTGCGCCTGGCATAAAGCCGAAACCAGCCACACGGTAGTTGACAGCAACGTATATAAAGGGCTGTTTCTGATCAATGGCGGTACCTAACAGACTAGTGCCGTCATACATAGCACTTGAGCCTAGTGCAAAGCCACCGCCAAAGATCCAAAACAGGACGGGAAGCTTATCGCCTGGCTTGGTACCTGCAGGGCGCTGGACAGTCATGGTGAGACAATCCTCCTGTCCAGTAATAGGTGTAAGGAAGGGGATGGCTAGGAAGTCCGAGAGAAATTCCGAGACCACGTCTTGAGCCCCAGTTGAGATGAACATCTGAGGGCATGATGGTCCAGTAAGTCCTGATGCATCAAAGTTACCCAGAGGCCTAGACAGCTTCTTTGGCGGCTTAAGACGCAAGGGACCAGTTGGTGGCTCGGCGAAAGGAATGGCTCTGAATGATTCAACTTTGCCCAAGCTAGAGCCAATGATGGTACCGGAGGGAACGGCGACGGAGACCTTAGCTGCCCGTTCCTCAATTGTAGCAGGCGAAGCCGGCTCCGGGACAGGAATCGCGGCCGGGGCCGGGGCCGGGGCGGCGAACACAGAAGTGAACAGGCCGAGGCCAGAAAGCAGAGCGTATGTCTTCATGGCGTGGAGTGTAAGGTGAAGAGTGAGACTCGGGCGATATCGAGTCTCAGAACTCAGAAACACAGGAGCAGGTGATGAGAAGAAAGACTAAAGTGAGACACCTTTGAGAAAGAACCACGACAATAAGCCTATGAGCCTCCTGAAAGTCAAGACCAGTGAAGTGCTGCTGCTTTCTGATAGTTCAGTCGTAAAGCGAGCGTCCTTCAGGTGGGAAATGAGCTCAATTTGAACTCGTCGAGACCATGGCCTTGTTTGCTCGTTCCCCTCCGTTTCCCCTTCATATTCCCGCTTAGAACAATTCTTTACGGGACACTGAGTTCTCAACCCCGGGCGACGTCGACTTCAACTGCCATGCAATAACTGCCTTGATACCTCATCCTAGCACCTTGGCCACTCCGAAGAGGAAGCCATCGCCGTAGTCGCGCGAGGCCATCGCAGCCTAAGCTATCGATCAAATCCCAAAAGAGACTTAAAACCGAACAAGATCCCAACCATATCGTGAAGTCCCCGCTTCCCCATGGGGAGAATCGGTGGGGATTGCGCCGGGGAGCGGAAGAGCAGAGGAACACATGAAAGAAGTCAGCTGCTGGAGGGAAGCTTTTTCAACTTCAGAGTAAGTTCGGCCGAGGCAACAGCTCAAGAGATGGACACCTCTCGAGGTACCTCTCGAGGGGATAGTTCGTATTCTTGGCTGGCTAGAGCACGTGCGAAGCGGTAAAGTGGGTGGGATACGAAGACTTGTTACTCGAGAGAGGGATGAGGATCGACGATCAGCTGGACGAACTGGTTCATAGCGGGTTACTCTGGTTGGTCGAGGAGGTTTCATCGGCCAAAGATTGATGGAGTCAAGTTGGAGTTTAGATCCCGGAACCTAGTTCGCCGTTCCTTCTCCAACCCACATCCCCAGACGGCAGAAGAATGTGGGGAAGACGGGAAAGGTCAGTTTACGATCGATAATACCATGCAATTTGCGCATAAAATTCTAATCCCATTATTGAAATACTTGATAGGAGTTCTTACAGATAGTTCCAAAGTGCAGAAAGGGTTGGCTGAGTGTCGAAAGTAAACATGTCCTTATTTCCGGCTTACTCGCAGACTTACAACATCAAAAACGTCATTGTCACATATAATCCCAGTTCCCCATGCTACCTGAACCTCATCGGGTGATAAACACAACCCTGTAATGCACAGCGACAACGGTCAGCTTTCCTAGAAGGGTAACTATAGCGACCTCAGCCTTACCCAAAGACGAGGTAGCACCCAAGTTTGTGTCGACACTGGATTCGTATGCAGGATCAGTCTTTCTGCCAAGAACAATAGTAGCCTCTGTCCTATCATGATCCTACCATTGCACTTTGTTACATGCAACCACTTTCTTCCTCCCTTCTCCCGAACTAGGAAACCAATACGCTGCTATTCCGAAAGCGAACCAGAGCTGCGTGCTATATGCAGGTGAAAACAACCCGACCAAGATGCCCAGGACGCATGTCTTCACAATTCCTGAAGATATATCTAGAAGATGGTGTAGTGAAGCAACCGCCGAGGCTCGGTCGGAGTTTTTATGTAGAAAGTAGTATTAAAAATGCAGACATGTGGTTTCTCCCGACGAGTAGCAGCCGATGATAATCATTTTGGTTGTAATACCTAATCTGTTGAAGACACTGAAAACTTGGTATTATGAAGCAGGCAGGTAGCCTTGCGGACGTGGCCACAGACTGTCATCGAAAATCATATCATGTATGTAGTAGCAGTTCTAGCAATGTTCGTAATTTATCGTCAAGTAACTAATCATCCGACATTCAGAGTCGCTGAAAGAATCAACAAGAAAGGGATATTTACATGCCCCAAAATTTCGTTCCGTTCCGTTTCGTTCTCATGCATTACAAAGCATATCATAACCAGACCTGAAGCCAAATGCTTTCGCTCATAACCCAGTAACCTTAAGCCTTCGCGCCGTTGCCGTTTGATATATGTGCCTGTGAGGCCAAGTCTTCATGCAATCCCAAGCCACCCGGCCGATGTATAGTGTACGTGTGTATCCAGCTCCATCAAGGCGATACCCATGGGTATACTGCCAAACATCCCAAGTTGTACTTGCGGTATGTCCTATTCACATTACCACGCCAACCGGCGTGCCCTCGTTCAGACAACGCTTCTTCGATACAATCGCTGGTTCTCCCTCAGACTCTTCATCGAAGCTGCTGTTGATGACTTCTGAAAGAACATCTCGCTTGCGCTTTTCGCCACCTTGTTTCTCCGGATCTTTCTCCCAAGTCTCTATCTCGTCTGGATTGAAAGTACCGACAACATCTTGGCCTAAAGCTTTACCAAGTCTTTCGCGTAGGCCTAGAATTGGCCAGATGGGGACCCTTGTGTATTCGATCTTGATACCTGAGACGGCAGCATCGTCGTCGTTGAGAGGAGCCTTGAATGGATCGTGGAATTTGTCCAGAAACTCCTTTGTTACATATCCCGTGTAGACAATAAACTCTGCTGTATCGGTGTCATGGGTGAGGATCCGGAGTTTTAGGTCATGAAAGTTGGGACGAGCTGGAATGCCCTTGCCTGGAGACATTGGCGAGTCGCGTCTGCCGGTAAGAGGCGGGGAGGAGTAAAAGTGTTTTTGTGCCATGCCTAAAAAGATTCCCACAAAGTGCGCATCGTGATCCGAGTTGGAAGGTACAAGCAAGCGAGCTCTCAGTTGCTGTAGACGGAACACGGGTTCATTCCAAGATCTCTGTGGACCAGGTGCGACGCGAAACAGGTTGTTTCGAACTGTAGCGAGTTGAGTTTTGCCAATGTAACAGATCATGGGTAGATTAGGAGGGCTGTTGTTCGGGGAGGACTGTGTTGAAACGTTGAATGATTCGGCAGGTCGTGTCGAAATTGACTTGAAGGAGGAGTAGGAAGACTTGTTTTCCTCAGAGGGAAAATTCCACATGATCTGTCCTCGCACAGCGTCGTGATAGACGCGACCACCGAAATAAAGATGGAATTCGGGTAGATAATGCGGTTTGCTGAAAGCCGTGGGCCATAGTGTCATGAGAACTGTCTTGACGGCATTGGAGGAGAGTATAGGGTGCATTGCGTCGGGCAGAAGAATCTGCGTGAGCGAGTTGCTGAGAGTCGTGATGGTCTCAGATGGGCTCAGATGCCCTCGGGAAGGTGGTGTGCCTGGAGCAGCCGTAGGGTGCGGTGTATCGCATGGCGGAAGTTCCTCCCATTTCGCGCCGAGGAGTTGAGCATGCATATCGGTCCAGCAGATAGGGCGCACAAAGAGCGACACGCCAACGTGCTGTTGAAAGATATCGTAAAGGGAGTTCTTGGCTGGCTGATAGATGCGACGCGGGCGCCTTTTGCGCGGGGTCATGACGGGCGCCTGCGATGTACACGGCGTTGAATCCGGAGATGAGCCATCATTGCCGTTGCGCGTCGGAGTCGTCAACAAGGTCGAAGAACGCGAAGTCGCCATGTCCACCAAACTGCGCAGCTGTCCGATGTAGCTGCCGTTGCCAAAAAGAGAACTGTCGCAAAGAGAATTAGCACCCAGGATGTCTCGGTATGGGGTTGTCGTTGTGTGTTGGTGAAAGAAATAAGATAGGTAAAGACTTACTCAAAGCCTAGCATTCAATAAATGGGTTGCTATTTGCCCCTTTAGATGACTCTTGCTGGTTTGGCTGCCTGCACCTTGATGTTTCTGTCACTCTTGAGCTCTGTTTGCGACGCGCGCCCTTGGGGGTTCCCTGTTTATCTCCAGTGACAAGCTCTCACTAGCGGCTGGCACGAGCGTCTGCCCTTGTCTGGAATTGTCAAAAAAAAGTAAAAAAAGGGGTTTAGAGGCGAGACAGCGGCCAATAAGAAGAGTGTTTGGGGGAAAAGAAGGCAACTGCAAACTGATGAGAGCGATTTGCCTTTGACGCGGGAGAAATAAGAGACAAAGGGTAAGATGAGGGGAAGAGAGAAGCAAGACTGTCGGTGACACTAGATCGCAGTGAGGCGGGCCGCTCTGCCTTTTCTGGTGGGAGCGTGAACAAGGCTTCTCAGGCTTTTCCCTGCTCAATCTTAGGCTGAATAGTGGATAACCAAGGAAGAGACCGAGAGGGCAGAAGAAAATGTGTGCACGCGTGAGAGGAAGGAAAAGCGCGTCGCCACCGTGGTTGGTCGAGAATGGGGGCGCGAAGGTGTAGCGAGTTCACGTGAGATCCATCGGAGCGTTTAGGCAGCCATGCAGAGTGGAGGCAAAGTTGCGGTGTGTGGCGGTAGCTCAGCTACGCCACACTTGACTGTTTTGGCCTGGCGAGCAAGCAGCAGAAGCTAAGGCATCAACTTGGGAGCACCAGCTTCCCGTCGTGAGGTGAGCGGCAAGCTGCTTGATACAGCCCCGCCGGTGACGAAGCGCAACTCAGCAACAGCCCGTAACTTGCGCCGACTTGAGCATTTTCTCGGGAAACAGCTTTGATATACGGGAACTAGTGGGTTAATTGTTATTCAAAATGCCGGTATGTTTCTTACTTCGCAATGCTTGCACAAGCAGCTGTACAATGCGCTCCGCCTCCGTATCTCACGATAGGTACCCAGCAAGCTAATCAGGCTTCCTTCTAGGCATACAACTCCGTCTTCAACTCGGACCCTAATGTCCCCCGAATAATCGGCAACTTCCCTCTTCTTCCTCTCCGTACCAAGACCCGTGGACCTGCCTACACCCTGCCTGCTCCCTCGCCGCCTCTGCCGGCCAACGAGTCACCCGACCCTGATAGCGAGAGCTACGATATTCTCGACGAGGTTCTCGCCCTCTTCCGCGCCAACACATTCTTCCGAAACTTTGAGATCCAAGGCCCCGCCGACCGTCTGCTTGTGTATGGAATATGGTTCGTCAGTGACTGTCTGACCAAGATCCGCCCTCAAGCGTCCCTGCGTGATGCCCAGAAGGATGTCCTGAATCTGGCGCTTGACCTCAACTTTGCTATTCCCGGCGACCCTGGATGGCCCCTTAACCAGGTGCGTGTGTTCCAAACTGCTTAGGCAGGTTGGTGGACGACGGCAGCTAGTCTCGGATTGCTAACGTTTGATATTAGATGTACGAGCCTCCCAGGGACAGGCAAGAGGCTGAACAGCTGAAGCAGTACATGTCGCAGGTTCGACAGGAGTTGGCTTCCCGGCTGCTTGCTAGAGTATACGATGAGGACGAGACCAAGCCCAGCAAGTGGTGGTTGAGCTTCACCAAGAGAAAGTTTATGGGCAAGTCGCTGTAGAAGAGTTGACAAGTAGTGTTCAGGGATGATCCCTATTAGAAGATTATTATGACATAAGAGTCGAAGAGCTGGCGCTATACAAAATACATCTTTCAGTACTTGAGATACTCCCATTGCTCTGTTTTCTCGTCGACTTGGGGAGATTGCTTTGTGGTGCTACATCCGCCCAGTTTATCGTTTGAGCGCAAGCCCGTTTCTACAAATCAACACCAACTTAAGGGTTTACCTTACAGTGATTCAGCGCAATATGTATTGGATGACACCTTGCCGTTTGGTTGCTATCATCAGTTCCGAATCTCATGACTATATAAGTTCCTCTATCCCCAGAGGATATTCCTTTCACAGGCTACATCCATTTGGACTTATCATATATATATTTATTAGTCAAAAGAAAAGAAAGCCACGAACACAGACTCTACATCAGGATGACAGATGATACACTCTTGTAAGCCTCCTCTCTTCGACAGGATTTCATCCAGTCTGCTTCACCCTCTAATATTAATTCCAAGCCTCTGCCCAACTAGATAGCTAAAGTCTAGGCGACGATGCCTGTAAATGAAAATAATCAATATTATTTTCTAAAGGAACAGTGATTAGTAAACTCTGAGAGTGGTTAAGGCAGTGGCTAACAGTGAAAAAACGGTATTTCTCAACAAGGAAATATTAATATATAGGCTTATAATAGCTTTAGTTTAACAGTAGTCGCATCAGCTGTGTTATTCCTACTGGGATGCCCTGACCTCGACTTATAGGGTATATTACATTGAAAAACAGTGGCCGCATAGGCTAATATTATTTAAAGAAAAGAAAAGTCTTGGAATCATATCTTCATCCTTGACAAATAACTCGCTAGTATATTCAAGACCAGACATCTATCCATGAAAAAGCTTCCCATCGCTAATAACCAACCGCAACTTGCCAGCACAATATCCTTAGCTGTGCCACCTGTGACCAGGGTGCTTCCAGTCCAGGTTGGCAATCTCCTCAGGGGACAAGCCCGCCAGCTCCTGCTCGACGTTCTTCTTGTCGCGGCGCTTGTTGTCCCACTTCATCCAGAGCCAGCCCGAAATACTGATGATGAAGATCATGCATCCTGCGGCGCAGTTGAGGCCGTTGCCGATGGGGAAGTCGGGGGCGTCCTTGACGAGGTAAGACCAGGTAGCGATGAGACCGCCGATGTTGCCAAACATGACCTATGGGGTTGTAAGTAAGAGAATTAGATAGGGGATAGGCTTGAGAAACTTACGTTGAGACCGATGGCACTGCTTCGCGCAGTGTCACTCACCACGTTGGCGCTGATGTGGGCGTTGGTCATGGTACCCAGAACCATACAGGTACTAGCAATCATGAAGCAAGCACCGTACCTAACCTGAGCATCTGTGGAGCCCAGGAACATGGCGTAGCCGATGATGACGGTGGGCGCGGAGAGGATGATGAAGATCTGGCGCTTGTCGAGATACCAACTGAGAGCAGGGAAGGCAACGGCAAAGACAGCACCGACGGCATAGGGCGGGACGCTGTGCAGCTGCTTCTGGACGGTGCTGTACTCGGGGTAGATGCTGCCGACGATGGTGGGGAGGAAGAAGGCGAGGCCCTGGACGGTGATGTTGTTGAAGAGGAAGATGAAGGCGATCTGGAGGGTGATGGGGTTGGTGACTCCGCGCCAGAGCTTGGTGCGGTCGATGCCGTCGACGACTTCGGTCTGAGCAAGACGCTCTGACTTGACTCGGGCGATGCAAAGATCCTTCTCCTCCTGGCTCAGCCATCGAGCTGT
This sequence comes from Fusarium sp. NRRL 66739, assembly GCA_021655895.1. NCBI lineage: Eukaryota > Fungi > Ascomycota > Sordariomycetes > Hypocreales > Nectriaceae > Fusarium > Fusarium sp. NRRL 66739. Next base: position 87,509 of record JAJJWO010000197.1, read on the forward strand.
CTCGGGTCGATCGGTGAGGGTGATGAAGGCGAGGAGACTGAGACCGACGGTGATGATACCCTCGATAGCGAAGATCATACGCCAATGGTGAAGACCGCCAAAGTGGTCAAGCTTGAGGATGGCACTGGCCAGGAGACCACCAAAGGCACCGGCCAGGGGGGCCATAACCATGTAAAGGGACAGGCGGAAGGTCAACTCAGAACGCTTATACCATCGCGACAGGTAGTAGGCGATACCAGGCAACATGCCAGCCTCGAAGATACCGAGAAGGAAACGGACACCGCAAATGGCGGCCTGGCTATGTACAAAGGCGGTTGCGATACTGGTGATGCCGAAGAGCAGGGAGGTGGTAGGGAGGAACCAGCCGGGGCCCATCCACTTGCAAGTGACGGTGGCGGGAATCTCGAAGATGATGTATGAGATGTAGAAGACGGAGAGGATCTTGTTGTAGTCGTAGCCCACGAGGTTGAGGTCCTCTGTCATACCGGCGATACGAGCATTACCTGTGGGATATGAGATGAGTTTGTAAGGGTAGGGGTTGGATTGACTCACCAATATTGGCACGATCGATGAAACAGAAGAGATACAAGACTGCCACAGTTGGGACAGTGAACAAGTCGAGCTTCCATCGCAATCGGCGCTCGGCAGCAGGGTCGAACTGGACAAGAGAGTTACCATAGCTGAAGAGAAGGTCAGTAATTGAGTATGAGATAGATGTTTGAGTTGACTCACGCATCGGTAGCAAAGTGACCATGACCAGCAGCATCATGAACGGTGCCATGGTGAACATCCTTCATCCCAGTCTGATCATCGTAGCCTTTTTCCTGATCAGAGGTAGCCATGATGGCGGTTTCTGGACAAGAACCAAACAAGAAAAGAAGAGACGAGACTACAAAAAAAACTTAAAAAACTTCTGCTATGAAGCGGAGGTTTTTTGAAGCTCCGAGAAAAGCTGCTATTGTGTAAATGAGATACAAATCGAAATTGGGAGATGGGCAGGGTCTAGATATAACAAGCAAAACCCCCTACCTAGGGTAACGGAAGCGATGGCACCTCGGGCTACCTTGTCGGGAACAGAGACCCCAGCAGAAGAACGATATGCCGTGAGGGGAACAATTATGGTTGCAACATTGCATGTATCAAGACAAAAAGTGAGTGATAGAGTTTTTGCCATTGCCTAGGCCCTGATCGGCAAGGCTGGGCTGCAGCCTGGCAACTTTAAGGGATATATATAAATATATAGGCTAGGCAAAATATATTAAAAGGGTATTATCTCTATTCTATTAAAGCCTTTTACTGCCTTTAGAGATAAATTTAATGCTATTTATAAGGCTTTTAAATTAATATAATAATAGGCTATAGTTTTATAATTTAAAATACTTTATTAATAGCTATTTTATTTATAAAATTAATCTTTTTTAATATAATATACCCTATAAGTCGAGATTAAGGCAGCCCAGTA